>VZTL01030415.1:0-13926 GCA_013400535.1 Scopus umbretta
ATAAAATTATATTTAAGAATTTCAGAAAGGGTGTCCCAAAGACAAAGGAATTAAGAGAAGAAGGTAAAATGGGGTACAATTCAGTTAAAAACCCTTGGTTTCAATTTCACAAGTAAAGATACTGTAATTAACACTATTTTAAATGAAGTTCCTCGCAAGAAGGTTTACACATCTGTAAGAAAGTTATGGTTTTCACTATTTCTCAAAATGTGATATATAAATATTTACCTTGTGTTTTCAGCAAGTGTTTGTTAAGGTAATTAATCAGAGTCTTAACAAGAAGCAGGAGAGAAAAATCTGACTTCCTCCCTAGAGGCACCATGTAGCACCATACTGCTCAGTTGTGAGGAATAAAGAACTAAGGTTTTTACAGCTAAAGTAGGTTACCACGCTCTGGTTTTGGATCACCCTGAAACAGGACTTAATACTGTTTGTTGCACACACTTCAAAATAATAAAGTTAACATATGAGCTGTTCCTCACTTACACCAAATTTTAAAGCTATAGTGCTAGGCCACTGATAATGCTGCATTCCAAATTTATTAACCCAGGCTAATGGCAAGATTACAGGGTGCACCCTTACAGAGCCTGCTTCTCCTGGTCTGACTCCTGCCATTAACAGGATCAGGAGAGGAACATGTACTTTCTGGTAACATTCAGGAGTTAAACCACAGCTGCCTGGCACATGACAGTAAAGTAGGACATGACATATTTGAACACAAGGACTTCCTGGGAATGTAGGCCTATGTATAATAAGAAATATTAACAAACATCTTTGACTACATTTGTGATATTACAGAGGGGTTTGGGGTTTGATTTGTTTTTTAGTATGTGGAAGATGCTCTTAGATCTCTTTCTAATCCCACTGGGTATAGTTCTGGGTTGTGTACGGCACAGATCTGAAATCAAGAAGGAAGCTAGTGATCAACTTAGAATTTCAAAAAATAACACAGACAAGGAAACTTTCACAAGTTCTAATCTATGAGGAAATTGAAGCTGAAGTCTTATGTACAAATTTGATATCTGGATGGTGACTGTCATAAAAATCAAAATCCTAATTACAGTCTCATCTTGAAAAGAGGTTCAGAACACTTTTAACAGATCTCTGCTTGATGAATGGATAAGTAAATAGATCCAAAGAAAAATTTCTTCCTCACAAAATGGAGCCCTAAACATTTGGGTGTGACTGAAACCAACAGAAGAACTGTATGTGATAATTTGCCTCAAATGCTTATTATCATCATGATTGTTAGTCAGCCAAAATTAGAGATAGCTGCAGGGTAATCACTTAATTGAAAGTAATCTTCAGGGAACTTCAAATAAGTCTAGATTTAGGAATATAGTTCTGTCATTTAAAGCAAAATGGTTTTACTGGAACCTATATTTTAATATTCCTCAGTGCGGGATACAAAAAGAACATCTATGGAGAAAAAGAGAATGCATTTCAAGATATCAAGCTGAAACCTAAACTAGAAAATTGAAACTGTTACAGTGTTAGAATTTAAGAACCTTTGGGAACGATCTCAGCATAAATTTCAGGGACTGCTAGCTATCCAGATTTTAGGACTAATTAATATACATTCAAGTATTCAGCAGTATATTGTTAAAAGTTAGAGGAAAAGTTGCTGGGTTTGTGCATTTTGCTGTCAAAACTAAAAAGAAAAAAAAATCCACTATACACATGAAAACTATTAGAGCAGTAATAAACCAATTCTTCTGACAATATAAAAGCCAGTTAGATATTTTCCAATGAAATCATTTCTTGTCAGAAAAACACAGCTTTCAATGAATGAAAAAATGAAGTGAAAGTGAAAAATGTTCATTTTAGTGATTTCAATTTTCCATTAAACTTCTATAATATTAGAAGAAGTAGCTTTCACAAGCTTGAAATGTTTAACTTCTCTATATTGCTCAACTGGTTTTCATTCCCTTATCATATAAAGTATAAGTTATTTTTGTTTACTTTCATGGTTCCTCTTCTTACCCATAATCTGTCACAAAGTGATGAAAGGTCAACTTCTACATCTGTATGGCTCATGATATCAACATTTATCACCCACTGTGCACTTTCTCCCTCTCTAAGCTCCTATAACCACCCACAAAGTACCTCATTGTTGTCATAGAGAAAACCTGTTTAACTCACAATAGTTTAAATCAAATCACTGCTGGAGAGGTTTACAGATTTATAGGTGACAAACAATTAACTGGCAATCTGTGAACTATACATTCAGGATCAACATCAGCAATACAACCTATAAATCACAATACCAGACAGTAGGAAAATGTTAATATACACCTACAAATTTCCAAATATTTTTCTGAAACTATATGCCCCTCTCAGGCATTGTGGACCCCTTCATCCCCCCAGCAGTATGGGTTACCACCCTCCTGCTACCCGGTATGTGGGTGCAGATCCCCCATATGCAAACCCTCCTGTAGAGACATGAGTGCTCCTGCTGTGCATGCACTGCTGCCACTGCTGGCACCCTGCTAAGGCACCGGCATGGGCAGGAGCCCCACGTGAACCCAGAGGAGGCTTCCCCCCACACCACGCCTGCACTGTGGTGCCTGGCTGGGTGCAGGCTGCTCCTGTGCCCCACGGGAAGCTGCTGGGCCTGGTCCAAGCAGGGCTGGGGATGCCATGAGGAGACGCCTGGCAGTGCCAGCCGGGGTCACTGCTCCTCCTCTTGTTCCANAGTTAGTATTTTCTTCCAGAATATTCATGCCAGAGGGAGCTTCAACATTTGCACTTCTTTTCTAAACTGAAATGCAGACACATTTTGTTATGTCAAGATATCCCATTACATAGAAACTATTTCTTATTGATTATTATTTTAAAACTGAACACTGTCACAGAATGTCTTAAACATTTTAATTATCTCCTGTATTTTATCCATTTGGGGCAAAATGCATAATTTTAATCTGAGATTAAATAGTGAACAAACTATGAGGTATACTTGTTGTTCCTATGGCACCATTGTTACACACAATACTTTACACACATACATAAAAGACATTTTAAGACAATCATCTTTAAGTGTTTAATAATGTCATGACTAAAACCAAACTCCAGATGAAGAAGTACTTAAGATAATTAAAAAGGAGAACCCATAATTAAATGAAGTTAAAAATTAATTTCAGACACAAGAACAGCTACTGAAATAGATAGAATATGCTTTTGTATGACTGTCTGCATCAGCAAGCACAGCAGAAGCCAATTCGTATAGCAAACAAAAGGTACTGAGGAGCTGGCATCTACCTTATCCATGTTTGAGACTTACTTTAAACACTCTCTATTTTGGTCCTATGAAATGAATGGTTGTCAGCAGCTGGTGTCCACTAGATAAGCCTCTGGAATCAATCTTCCATGTAATTTTCATACAAAAAGAACTCAGCTTTTGTACTCTGGAAGTACACTGTGTGGTGCATCACGGTGTAGGTGAGGATAACTGGGAAATGAGCAACTTTCTGAACTACAACTCCCATGAAGAAGTAACCATTACAAATTAGTGTCTCATAAAGTGATTCTACTATTCACTTTATTTTCTGAACTAAATTAACACTTGTTTATTTGTAAAAGGGACTTCATTACTCATGACAAATTTCTGCTCCTTCAACTGTATTTTGTTAGTACAAATGTTGGAATTTAGATATAGGTTACCACTATGTAGATACGATGCCGCTGCTAACTGCATCTTTTCTAAAGTCCACTCCACTTTCCTATCATCTATTAGAAGTTTCTCCACTGACAAGTGGAAACATTTTAGAAGGGAAAGTCAAGATCACAGAAAATTGATCACATGTGTTTAAATTAGAAACCTACATGTGAAGTTTTCCTGCAAGGACTTTGTAATTGATCTTTAATTGTTTAGGATTTGTCTCCATATTCTGCAGCAAAATAGACTGTTAGAAAACCAAGTGAATATAAAGAATAATAATTGCTTATCACTAATCAGAGAACACATTTAGTGGAATTTTATTACATCTTTGAAGAAATATAATGAAGAAATAAAGAGAGGAATTTAGGAAGGTTTTTCTTAAGGAAATGGTATAAGGTGTGTTGAAAAAAAGTGCAAGAATAACAACAATGTTTTATTTTGCTTGTATAGGTAGCAGAAATTTTCAAAGGTCATGGTTAGAGATGACCAGGAAATTATTTGAAAGAATATAAATTTATAGAATGTGGAAAAAAATAAATATTTTATCTGATATTAGGAAGACATTCTTAGTAATTGCTAGTCATAATGATTTATTAAGATGAGAGATATAAGAATGTTCAAAAAACTCCGAGATTTCATGTGAGAACACATAGTTATCTGGCTAACTGAGAACTGCTTAGTGTCATGCCCACAGCAGCTAGTGCTTTCGCACCCTGGGGACATGAAAGATGCACGCAGGGTGCCCTGCATAATCTGTTGCATAAAGCAGCTCTGCACATTAGAAATAAAATACATATATATGGTGAAATAGTTACACAAATTATATATCAAATTATACTGATTAAGAATATGATAAAAAATGAGGATAGAATTGTGAATGACCTACAAGCATAGAGAAATTATTTTGATAATAACAGAACTAATGGCATCTAGTTTCCTAAGGATGTATGTGCTATATAACTTGCAGCCCCATTCTGTAGAACTCATCTTTGCAATACTTCCAAAGTTTAAATGTGATATAAAGTAAACTTCTCTCATTTTAAGAAAGCTTTTTCCCAAAATTTTATTTAAAAATTTATAGAAAGTATATATAAAAAAAGTTATTCTCATTCACAGCTCTTTAGACTATAAATCCTTAGCCAATTTTTCTGGTTTCCAGAAAGTACCTTTAAAAAGAGATCTAGTTTAATTAAATTATTAAAAGATGATAGAAATTAGTCTGTTAAAATACCAATAAAGGATTTAAGTTTTACTCACTACATCCTGAAAACTGTCATTCAAGTGTTATAAGGTTCTGGAAAGTTTTCACTGTATGCTTTACTTTTAAAGTTGGAAGTTTGCATTTAATGACTAGAATTGCATTTCTGGTACAGAGTGGGAGAAATAACTGTAGGCTCTGAGACACCTCCCTTAAAGTTTAAGTAATCTCTAGTGAAGGCAAGAATTCAAATTAGTCCCCTATCCTCTTCAGTACATACAGGATATCTCTCTGTAGGTCCCTGCTAGGTAGCTGGTTGTACTGACCTCTTTTCCAGACCCAGCTCTCCCTACTGTTAGTGTGACACGGGATCTAACCTTCCCTGTGTCTCACCTTAGAACACGTCAGAACACCAATAATGGTAGCAATTTTCTGCATGCATTTTATAGGGACTGCAAATACATGAAAGTACAATCATCAGCATTAGAGTAATTAAACGGATTAAATTCTAGATATATGCTTTTGATTACAATTTTGCAATGAAAGATGGAATTTTCATTTCTCCTCTGAGTTTTGGCTGTCTCACCTCACTAACCTCCTACCTGTGAGGTCAACCTGCTAAGGAAGATAAATCTACGTCCCCCTGATGATATTGCGCAACACTGACCAAATGCTTAAGTAGATACAATATATTATGACTTAATGTTTCTTTAGGGTGATGTTCTGAGCTGCAGAGAGAGGTGACAGTCTTCCAATTCCTGCACTTTTTTACACAAAGACAAGCCATATTTGCATGAGATTAAGGATTTCTGTCTAGTAGAATATAGAAGCTATATGCATGGTGAATCAATTCTTCTCGGAAAAGAGAGAGAATTAAAGATAGGTCCTTTACCTTCGGTGTGTAGGTTTTAACTCCTGAGCTGCTGGATGAAAGTACAGGCTTTTCTTTTGTGGTCATTTTTTTCAACTTTATCCTGACTGCCTTTATTCTTTTTTTTTTCTTTTTTTCCCCTCCAGATAAAATTATTCTGTGAATTCAACACTTAGTTGCAAGACATTTCTGAAAATACAACTTCTCTTCCCAGAAAAAAAAATCATTGTCTGAAATAATATCTCTAACCTGTAATTCTAGTTCAACTTGTTGTTCTTTATTCAAGGACTAATTTAAACTAGAGTGACTGCCAATACTTGGCACACCCTTAAAGAAAATACGAACAGAGAAAGAAGTAAGAGGTGGTCAAAGGTTCCCTTACATTACATGACCTTATTGCCTCTTCTGTCCAGCCTAAAATGTTTTCATACAAAGCTTCAATGAGAGCATGTAACTTCCCCATTCATATCCTGTTTATTTTTAATCTTTCTCTTTTTAACATTTTATGTAGGTTATCCACCCGTATATGCAGATAAGTTAGCGTGCTTTGAAATGTTTGATGTTTTACAGGTAGTTGTACCATCTTCGTATTTGATTATCACTTCTGGCAACTACAAGCCAAGTTAGAGATTACATGTTGAATTTGTAGTTTACCATTTCTAAGGAAAAAAAAGACAATAGCTTGATAAATAGAAAAAGTAAAGGTAAAATATATATTTGCTTCAAAGGATACATATTTGTCATATTAGTGAATATAAAGTATTTTAATCTGCTACATTTACAAGTACTTGTACACACATTTTTGCAAGAAAATAATCTAAAGAATAAAACCACATTGCTCTACAATGTAGAAACTGTTTTTTCTACTATAATCCACCCATTAAACAGTGCATGTTTCTGGGCATTAATCTAACTAGCAAGCCTCCTACTCCTGTTTTGTATTTTACTGAGTACCGTAAAAGTAGACTAGGATTTTTGATGTGTATCTTTAGAATTTCATTCTTCTTTCAGGAGAGAGCTCTGCAAGGCAATTGATTCTGAATGGTAATGTAAAATAGACACTACTGTTAGGACTTCAGGACTACACTAAAGTTTCCAGGCCAGGCTTAGACTGTTTCAGATCAGTTAGTTCTCCGATCAAATAGCCAGACACTTTACTCAGTTCAGGAAATACTGATGCTTCTGACAATACAGTTAGGGATTAGCCTGCACTCTTTACACTGAAGACACTGGAGCAATATTTCTAAGGTAATGATACAGCAAAATATAAATAAATTCCACTTCTAGTAATAGCAATGATAACAAGTCAAATAGGTCACTATGCAGCTCAGGAGCCTCGCACAAAACAAAAGTTCTAACACTAGTACAAAAAGAATGAATATTGTAGCAGTGTTTATAGTCATAAAAACTTCTTATAGCAAAAGGTTCTGATTTTTTTAAGGGGATCAATGTGAACAAAAATCTATTATTTTCCATACAGAAAAAAGAAAAAGAAAAAGAAAAAAAAAAGGTCAGGGTATCATCAGTTTGGGGATGGGTTGAACAGGGCCCTGAAAGACAGATTAGTATGTAAAAACCCTATTCAAAGTGTATAAAAGAAGCTTCTGCCTAAAGCAAACTTGCCATCTAAAAATGGTGTTAAAATTGCAGTGTCTATGGAAACCGCGACTTAAGATACAAAGAATTTTATTCAGGGACAAGCAAGAGGGCAATGTCCATAAAATATGTACCACATCAAAAGCCAAACGGTAAATTGGAAAGAGCAAACAGCTAAAGATCCTGACATTTGTTACTGCTCTGGAAGAGGGTCAGTCGTCCATTCCAAAATTGCAGAAACTGTAATAAAAAGGACATATCTGAAGTGTAAACGATCCAGCAAAGACTACGGCAAAGAATAAAAATGATATTGCTATTGATACAGGGATAATATCACATTAGCTAAGAGGCAGATAATTCCAAAAAGCTCAGTAAGAATAAAAATGACAACAGTACCATTAATGGTTAAAATAGGAAACTAGCCTTCAAATTAGGAAAATGCTCAGGTTTGCCAAATGAGTAGATGAATCTCATTTTGACAGGATCAACCATGGAGTTACAATTTACTCAGAATATACTGAGAAGTATGTATTTGTTTTTTGACTGTCTCCCATCATCACAAAACCTTTGTTTCTAATTCAGAAGACAGGGATAGCATGTCACTCCGCATGGGTGCAAGGAATTGCACATGGCCGATTCAATTTCTCAGCAGACTCTCCTCAGTGTGAGCGAGATATAATGCAGCTTTAGATTAACTGATTCCCTGTTACGGCTTCCAAATTTTTTGAGTGAAAAATTCACAATCATATCTGCTTGAAGAGCATGTATAGTATAAACAAAGATTATTATGCCATCCACAAAAAGGATGGGGTGGGGGGAAACAAAAGAAAAAAAAAATGTTATGCAGTTGAATTATATAGAGACAGGAAGCTATTTTAGGATTGTTCATGTAATGCTTTGAGGTTTTAAACAAATGCATTTTAAACATAAACATGCATAGATATACATCAAAACAAAACAAAAAAAACCCTTTTATGATTGAACATAAATCACAATCTTTTAATTATTGTGTGAAATGGTATAACTCCAAAGTTTACTTTTCTAGAAAAGTTATCTAATTTTCCCAGCTTTTCTTTTACCCCTGAAAAATATTTCCATTTTATAAATCAAAAGTTCACTTGTAAAATAATTTTTTTCTTCATTCGTACAATTTTTTTTGAACGTGAAACTCTGCCTTAATCATCTAACTGTAGGGTATTGTAGGGTCACAGCTGTATTGGTGAGTCAAATCATCTAGGTAGTAAATACATGTCCTTTGGATGAGAGACTGGAGATCAGAGACCAAATGTCTCAGACAGTACTCTGGAGAGTAATTCTTTCTCCTAGAGGGTCAACATTCACTTTTACATTTTCAGCCAAATTCTATATCTGCAATCACTGAGGAATTTCTCTTTTGAATACGTAATAATTTAGTAAGTGATAGGTATAAAAAAGGTATAGTATCAGTACTTGGTATGCTGACTATAGAAAAAGTTGTTCAAAATCCTGACCCAAATTGTGTTCAGCTAAAATAACAGACGTAAATGTAACAGCCATCTTGGAGGCATTACATCTGGTTGTGTTTGTTTGTTTGTTTTGTTAACTCTAAAGATTGTTTAGTATTACAGGAAGGAAAAAATAGATCTCTATGTAACCTATGACAGCTGTAAGGAGAGTAAATAACAGTTTCACTGAAGACCCTACAACTTGGGTGTCTCCTGGGATATAAGTTCAAATCCCATAGACAAAACAGAAAAGAAAGTGTTGTTTAAATGGATCTTAGTTTACAGATGGTTTCAAGATAAGTAAAACTACATTCTTTAGTGATTAAAAATGACATAAATCCATCTATCAATAAATAAGTATTATCATTCTCTAATCTGATTACTATGTGTTATTAAAAACTGTCAGCAGTTTCTGCTCTCCTTTCTATGACTCCAGAACCTCAGAGCATAGAATTCGGCAAGATGACTGTTAAGCATTCCTGTGCTTGCCAGGAGAGGGGGCCTCATAAGGAAAGTAATTGCAAAATAAGTTAGATTCACTTAAACCTTCTTTCACCCTGTGAAGGATGACCTCCAAAATTCTAACTTTGACACACACGGGCTTGTAATTCCTATGAAAAATATCATGTTCGTTTTAAGAAAAAAGAGATTTGGCAAGACAGAGCAAAGAAGAATTCAAAAGGAAGAACGGTGTTTCGGTGTTCGAGGTGCAAGAAGTTGAGGTATATTATATTGTTAGAAATGTATACTACTGAAAAGACGTTTTTCACTGAACACAGTAAGTAATTGCATTTCTAAGATGATAATTACAGTCCTACTGGTCTAAAATAATATTAAGGCCAAAACATTGGTTCTTACATGTGTATATTGGGGAGACAGTACCAAGAGTTAGATGGTTGAATCTCACTTTCTTCTTTAGTCATAATCACAAAATTTCTGTAGGATTCTAGCAGTCCTCCACAGTAGAGGAAACCATACCGTGACCACAAAGATATTGTCAGGAGATTATTTTTAATTAACCTAGAAAATATAGAGTCATAGCAGACTGTGGAAGCAGGTAGCAGGCAAGGGACGCTGCCTCCAAAATCTTTTAGATGCCGTTATACTCTCTACTGCTATGATGAGATGTGCTTAGTTTCAAAGAAACGTTCAAAAAGTTAAATGTGGATTCCAGATGCGGCTGTTAGGCATCTTAACGGGTGACTGTGCAATACCTGTTATCAGAGGTTTCAGCTTAGGCAACCAAAAGAAATGAGATATCTGGAGCACTGAAGTGTTAGATGGCAACATGCATGAAGTCTCCAAAATTATACCATGATTCATACATAGCTGCACTTGAGGAACTGTCATATTAAAATCACAGAGTCATAGAATCATAGAATGTCTTGAGTTAGAAGGAATCTTTAAAGATCATCTAGAGCAACCCTGCCCTGCCATGGGCAGGGACAGCTTTCCCTAGATCAAGTTCCTCAAATCCCCATCCAACCTGACCTTCTGAACACTTCCAGTGATATTAGAAATGCTGCTAAATGGTGTTGCAATTGATATGTGTCCCCTACTTTAATATTGGTTTATGCAATTGAAAGATTGATCAAAACTGTTCAAAGATGTAGAAATATTTTTTAACTCTGCTTTTACGTTGTCCTGTTTCACAGGGTAAGGTACTTTGCAATCAAGACCATTTATTGAAAGTGGAAAATGTGTAAAAGTGCAAATCCATGAAAATAGACAGAACATAAATGGAGAACATCTGCACATTTCAGTTCACAAATTGAGCTCTGTCAATCACAAAGCTGTCTGATGGTTGGACTGAGCGTAGGATGTAATAACACAGAGTGAAGTGATCTTGGCAAAGCATCTGGGCTGAACTAGGGCTGCTGACCTGTGTTCACCAAGATAAGAAGATCCTTCTGCTGCTGTCTTTCTTTCCTCCTGTTTCCTCTCAGATCTGGCACATCTATTGAGAGAGGACTTTTTTTTTTTAAACTTTCCTTCGTGATATTTTGCATATGTGCAGTGAAAGTATACTGTAATTTGCATAGTATATACATTTAAGTTTGATGGCTTCTTAATTTAAACTTCAAGACATATTTGAATATTCTTTTTCTCACAAAAACTGTGATTATTTTCTCCTTTGAGCAAAATACTGTGGAAATTAAAATTCTGGTAATAAGAAAAGAGGAGAAAAGAAAGGAAAAGAAAAAGATATGGTAATATAGCTTCTTGAATTAATATTTTTTAATTTAAATTTGATGATAATTAAAGTACTGTACCACTGTGAGATACACAATAGTCTAAATATTTGTTATTTTCTTTAGATTGATTTTTTTCTGCCATGATAAATACTTTGGAAGTAGCACTCAGAATTAGCACTCTGACATGATGTCTCAGTTACAGAATCCTACCCTATAATTCACTTTATGTTAGATAATTATTTATTACTCTTTTTTCCCCAAACTTTTTAGTTCCTAAAATGATCCCAAAGGTTCTTCTTTTATGAAGACCTGTGTTCCTAATTCAGTGAGGTGACTTTGCCATTTATATAATAACCTGTAATACCATAAAAGGAATGTGTAAATGTGTGTTTTATTTTTCATTACTTAAAATATGGAAAGTCTAGTACTTCCAGAGTAATGGAATATTTTTTTGAAAGTTATTAGCATTTTTTAATTTTGCTAAAAAGTTTATAAAAGAGATTATATTTAATCTATAGAAGTATGGTTATTTAACAACAAAAATATTTTTAAAAATATATTTTTAAAGGAATATATTCATACTCTTATACCACATACAAATAAGAAATTACTTCAGTTCAGAACTACATAATTTCAAAATCTAAACCACAACCCAGCACACAGGAAGAGAAAATATACACAGATGAAAAAAATAGGTTAGACTACCAGTGGACCAACAAACCTTTTCAATCAAATTGTTAATTTGATTCACATAATAGCACCTTAAAAATTCCCCAGAGTAAATCCTGGACAAATTACGTAACTAATCTAGACTCAATGGATGCAAAACTGTACTCAGAACATGTTATCAATGGATCACTTTCAAACTGGAAGTATATAGTAGGATTCTCTTCCCTTAGGTTCTGTCCGGTACTATTCAATGCTGTTCAGTACTCTTGAGAGCAAGTTGGACGTTGGAACAGAAATTTAATGTTCTTACATCCATATATGGCACCACATTGTGGGAAACTGCAATTGCAGGAGGATGGATTAGAATTCCAACCATTTTTAGAAACTGGAAAACTGGTATGAAAAAAAATGAACAGTGTATAATGAAGTCTACACTTAGATGGTAACAAACTATTTCATAAACTGGAAGAACAGTGAGAGGCTAGACTGCAGTTCTCCAGAGTAGGATTTGGGGATTATGATACAAAGTAAACTATAGCGAACTACTGTTGAACTAGCCTGCTGTTCTGAAAAAGACAAATATTATGTTGGGATGTACAGTTACGTGGTGTCTGTAAAGGTAATGATCATGTTAAATTGTAGTGTAGTGTACACTCTGTTTCTAATGTGTGGATCATCTGGGAAGAGTTAGGGGTAGAAAAATGTGATTTAAAAGAAGACTCTGAAAACAATTGGTTTTTTTTGGGGGGAGAGGGAGGAGTTATAGCCTTCTTCAAATACACAAAATTATGGCTGCAAAGATCAAAGCTAAAATAAACTTTTTTTTCATGCCCACAGTGGAGTGAACTGGAATTAATGGATATAAATTATATCAAATGTTATTTTAGTTATAGAAGAGGAAAAAAATACTCTATCTTTAAAACCTCTAGTAGATTGCCTACATTCACTAGGGACTTTCCCTCAGTAGAAATTTTTAAGAACATGTTGATCCATCAAAAATCATTCAAGCAGATGAAGAGGTGTAAATTTGATACCTCTTAAAACCCACCAGTCATATTTTGTGAGCCCTTTGGTTTTCATCATTTATATTGAAAGCATCCTAAAAATGGATGGGTTTTATCTATTAAATTTATCTATTAATGTATTTATTTTTATCTATTAAACCTAACTAATAGGATGCACTAAGCTATGCAGATTGAGAATGAATGTGATTGATAAAAAAGATGTTCAAGAATTTGAAGCTTTAAGATGCTTTGTTTTTGAGTGAAATGGTTAAGAATCAAAATTAGTGATTTAAATGACTGTTTTTCTTAAAATATATGGAGACAAAAAGGAAAAGCAAAGTTGCACAGCTGTGGGCTGGGAGATAAAAATATACATTCCAAATAGAAACCTGTATCAAAGTCCTTTGGTTTCAAAATTTATTTTTCTAAATTAAGTTAAATATTTTTGGCAATAATTTCTCAATAAAGAAAAATAAGTATTTTAAATAGAAGATTAAATAATAAGTTTTTCCATTGAGGATCTCTGCTTATTCTGTGTAAAATTAATTCCTATGCAGGTTGTAAGGAAAATATGAGTATTTTCCTCTTAAAATGGTGGTATTTCCTTTCTTATACTGATAGCAGTGCAGGGAACATCTAGCAGAATATAAGTGAAAGAAAATACTATCTTTCTGCATTTCATTAAATAAAGGAAGTTTAGTGTCTTGTCATTTTAATATAAACAACAAAGTGTTACTTTTAAATTCTGTTTCAAAAAGGTGTACCTTTTCAAGACATTTTTCTTGTGGGTGGAAAAATACCACATTTAGCCTCTGAGATTGTGACATTATGTCTGTGCTTGAGAAATACACTAAAAACTTTTACTTGTCTAGGCAAAGGAAAGCTTTGACCTTTTTTCAGATGAAGTACCTGAATAATATGGTGATGAGGACCACATAAAGAACCATAATATGAATCTTCACTTTCCCTGAGGGGAGAAGCTGATCTCACAGGTTACTTGTTCCAGATCAGAAGCCAAAATAAGATAAAATCTTTTCCAGTTCTACTGTGTACTTAGCTGTCTCCTCTGTAGTTTATGCTGTTAAATAAAACTTTTTAACCTGAACCTTTAGCTTGGAACTTCTGTTATTATTTAAGATGCCATGTAGCAGAACTTTGAGTAAAAGTGTTACAATAAAATTTTAACCCTTTTTTGAAACTTCACTTTAATAGAAATTGTTTAAGGAATTTTGTGGGAAGTTATTTAGCTGA
>VZTL01030416.1:0-10388 GCA_013400535.1 Scopus umbretta
AAAAGAGGTGCCTGACCCCCATAATTTGCTGTGCTACACTGATCAATTCAGCTGTTAGGTAAGTGCAAAGCTGATTGAATTTTGGAAAAAAGATGTTGAAGATTGATTTAACAATGAACCATATACTTCACAATATTGTGGAGCATTGTGAAAGACCAAAGTTGAAGACATGTAATTCACATAAAAGATCAGAGATGCAGATAAATGTAGGAAAGAAATACAAGATTTTTGTTGCCCAAATTACGTATCAGTTCAGCTACATTTTGGTGTCACATAATGAGTGTAGGTGTGAAAGTCAAACCTTCAGTTGCTGTGATTTGTATTATGGTGATGATGCAAATCACCCCCCCCAGAAAACATTTTAATTTTTCCTGAGTTGTGCCTGGCCTGTCCCTATATCTGTATTTTGTACCCCTGGGAAGCCTGAGCAGTCTGTTTAGACCTCTGGAAAATTCTGGAAAAAACTTTGGAATTTTCCTGAAATGACTTGTATTAGTTACAAGAACATTTAATGAGATGATTCAAGTGAAAGCTAAAGTTCTTCACTCTTTTAGCTTTTCAAACGGGATGAATGTGATATGGTAGATATTCTTCTCCTTTGAAAAAAAAAGGAATATTTTTCCCCTAACATTTTTATTTATTTCTTTTTAAAGAACAAAAGGACACTGCCTGCTTTCTTCCTTGTTGTGCTTATACATCCAAATATCAGCTCATCCTATGCAGAAAACATCAGCATTTTTTTTCAAAAAAAGCCCCTGTTTTTAATAATGGAATTGTAGGTCAGAGGTATGTGCATCAGCAAACAGAAGAATGCCAGGGATCAAAGTCTTCTTTCATGAAATTTCACTGTATTTTTTGGAAGATACGGCACTGAAGAACTGAAATACGCATCTTCATGGACGGACATAGTGTTTTAATAATATCCTTCTAACTAGGAATTTTACTACCAAGCAGCACTGGTAACTGGCTTATATTTTACTTTTTCTCTCTTCAAGAGTTCAGCAGTCATAATATTTTGAATAAGGAAACATAAATAAACTCTGAAATGACTAATTGTTTAGATGTCCATTATAGCTAATAGTTAATATTTTACTCTTCTCATTTGTTCTGCTCTGCATTTAGTACAGACTCATGCCATACAACCTGCAAGGGGTAAATACTTTTACATTATACTTCATTCTACTCCAGAATTATTGATGTGATGTTAATGTTAAAGTGATGGTTCATGCACAAATGTGATATTTAAGTCACTGAGGAGATTTGTGTATGTACACACACTATATTTAGAATCACAGTAAAATTAATTATGACAGTATTCTAGATGAGCCCTAAAATAGAAGTAGTTGTATTTAAGAAAGCTCATGTTTGAAATTGTGATGTTTGTTCAGCATCAGGTAGGGAGGGAAATTAGGTGCATCTCAGGTATTTGCTATTTGTTGGAAAAAAAATTACTTGTCTCTTTCAAAGGGACTTTCTTCCCATAACTTAACATTTTACAATACCATACCAATGGATAACATCCTGTAGCTTGGTGAATAATACATTCCAGCCTGAGTGGCCTAAATTTGTCTCAGTCAGATTCTCCACAGGGACTTTTGCATATCTATTCAAATTTGTTGCCTTTATGAAGACAGATAACCCTAAACTCATTGGTGTCATCCAGACTTACATTGCTCCTAACACTACAGAAGCTTAACAGTAAAGCAAAGCAGCCCAGTCAAGCTTTTAGATACAGATTGCAACAAAAAGTTTACAAGTAAAAAAATTTAAAATGTAACCCCTAAATTAAACTTGTCTGCAGTCTGTCTTTTTCTCATTTGAACTCCTTTCTTTAGAATTCCCAAGACACATCCAAGTTTATGGCTAGAATTATAGAATTTGCAGTAAGATTTCTCCTTTCTATGTTACCCTCAGTTCTTCTATGTTCTTAAAACAGATTAGGAGGAGCTCCCTTGAAATTTGCATAGTCATATGACTGAATGGTATTTTCCTGTTCATTAGATATAATTCAAAAGAGGAATAAGAAATGCATGGCTCTAGTCTTAAATCATGTTGTGCCAGTTCTGAAGCTCTATCCTTAAACACTATAGTTCCCAACCATTGTTTGTCTACTGGCTCAATGTCTCAACTCAACTTGGGTTATTCAGAATCCGTAAACTCATCAGGACTTACTATTTTGCCAATGTCAGTTACTATACAGGATAATGAGTTGCTTATATTTTATAAAGCCCATGAATTATGCAATACCACCTTTCTGTAGAGACCACATGCAATGCTTTTGGACATAAACACATCAGTGAACACAACATACCAAAAAAATACCCTAAACACCATGAATTGTCTGATTTTTTAGTTTTATCATATCAGTTCCTTCTTTCTTACGTCAAAATACCTCCTGAGGACAAAAAATCTTTTGACAATATTACCTCCCAAAATTCAAAAGAATTCCAAATAACTGCTAGCAATGTAACATGTCACAGGAGACGAAATAGGTCGAAATAATGAAATTCTTTTCCCTCACCTGTGAAGATCAGACATGCAAAGCAATTCATGCCCCATTCAGAGTCACTGTACTTCCTACATAGAGGGTAGTGGGTGATTATGCTTTTGATGTAACCCTTGTGTATGTGTATTTAATTTTCTTCACATGGTATGTCAGGACTATGCACATTAATCTGTGTTCAGGCCTCTGTGTGGGGCCATTTGATGGAGGAAGGAGTAACATCCACTGTCACCAGATCTACAGTTGGTCCCTATCTTCCTATTTATTCACTGAGAAAGTGAGAGTATGGATCATCTGAAAACAGAAGGCTCATTACAGAAGACATGCAAAGGGAAAAGTACTGAGAAAGAGCTGCATCATATTTGTTGCAAAAGGGTCATTTTTTGCTGGCAAGAATGAAGTATTTTATTTGTCCTACTGAGCTGCTTCCAGAACAGATGAAGTTTGACAAATAAACATATCAATGTCATACCCGTCTTCTTTTGATTCTGCATAAGACTGTTCCCATGACTATAAAACTGATAAAAGTGAATTTATTAAGGGGCATGGCACTATGTGAAAAGGGAAAAAAAACTCAGAAAGATAGGGAGATTGTGAAATTTCTTCAGTTTGCATCTCTCAGAAGAGTTATAGTTTAGGAAACTGTGGAGATAAAAGGGAATGAAGCCTAGAAATGGCCTCTGGCTTACACCTACCCTCCAGTTGCAGAAGTCTTTGAATCCTCCAGACTCTTTTTTCACATAGTTTCCTATCTTGCAAAACCGATATATCTTTAATATTGCAATATTCAGTGCTAGTGGGGAACATTCTCAACTCCTTTCAATTGTAAAACATCAAAGGAGAAAGAGAAGTAACACATAGAAAGGTAGATTAATGTCAAAAGGAGCATTTCTAGATAGATTTTGCCATAGATTTAGCATGAGTCATCTTGTTAGAACAGAAATACTGGGAGGAGAAAATGGGGTTATACTGGGGAAAACATTACTTAATATATTTTAAGACAAAGAAAGAAATTAGTGAAAATAATCTGAAATGTACATTTATGCAGCAAAAATTAAACATTTTTTAGTGACACAAAATGAAGGTGAATAGCAGCTTAGTCATCAGTTTGCAATGAGAGGAAGCTTCCCCAAATATGCAAAAGTTCGCTGCACACAGCACAAAAAGTATAATATAAATCCGGAAACAGGTGAAATACTATGTTACTGGATTTCTGGCTTTACAGTTCATTTGTGAATTTCTTATTGTCAGAAAACAATTGATGGGAGGGACTTAGGAGAAGATGAACAAAGGTGGAGCAGGGGTGGGATGGAGAGAATCAGGATTTCAGGGTGCATACCTTGGCAAGATGACTAAAAAATAATGCAGCCTATATATAGCTGAAAAAATTAATTAGGCAAGGAAAGGAATTTTTATCTTCCTGAGTCACTTGTTAAATAGTGTAATGAAGTGTATTCGGTTTGTGTGGCAAGGTTTTTGTGGCAGGGGCACTACAGCAGTGGCTTCTGTGAGAAGCTGCTAGAAGCTTCCCCTATGTCTGATAGATCCAGTGCAAACCAGCTCCAAGATGGACCCGCTGCTGGCAAAGGCTGAGCCCATCAGCGAAGCTGGTAGCTCCTCTGGGATAACATATTTAAGAAGGAGGGGGAGGCAGGGGGGACATTGCACAGCTGCAGCTGAAGAGAGGAGTGACAATATGTGAGAGGAACGATCTGCAGACACCAAGGTCAGTGATGAAGCAGGCAGAGGAAGTGCTCCAGGCACCAGAGCAGAGATTCCCCTGCAGCCTGTGGTGAAGACCACGGTGAGGCAGGCTGTGTCCCTGCAGCCCATGGAAGTTAACAGTGGAGCAGATATCCACCTGCAGTCCATGGTGGTCCCCACGCAGGAGCAGGTAGATGCCCAAAGGAGGCTGGAGCAGGCTTCTGTCAGGAGCTGTGGACCCATGGAGAGAGAGGAGCCCACGCTGGAGCAGATTCGNGAGCAGGCTTCTGTCAGGAGCTGTGGACCCATGGAGAGAGAGGAGCCCACGCTGGAGCAGATTCGCTACCAGGATTTGTGATCCCCTGGGGGACACATGCTGGAGCAGTTTGAGAAGAACTGTAGCATTTGGGAAGGACTCACCTTGGAGAAGTTCATAGAGGACTGTTTCCTGTGGGAGAGACCCCACACTGGAGCAGGGGAAGAGGGTGAGGAGTCTTCCCCTTGAGGAGGAAGGAGCGGCAGAGATGATGTGTGATGAACTGACCGCAAGCCCCATTCCCCATCCCCCTGTGCCACACAGGGGGAGGAGACAGAGAAATCGGGAGTGAAGTTGAGCCCAGGAAGAAGGGAGGGGTGGGGGAAGGCGTTTTTAAGATCTGGGTTTTATTTTTTCATTACCTTACTCTGATTTGATTGGTAATAAATTAAACTCATTTCCCCAAGTCGTCTGTTGTGCCCAATACTGTAATTGCTGAGTGATCTCTCCCTGTCCTTATCTCGATCTACAAGACTTCATCATATTTTGTCTCAACTGTCCAGCTGAGGCAGGGAGCGATAGAGCTGCTTGGTGAGCACAGTCAGAGTTAACCGACCATGTGAAGTGAAAGAGAAAGTTTGGCTAAAATGGAAGAATTGACAAAAGGATAAGATAGAAACATCAAACATTTCAGTGATTTTATACGGTAAAAGTAACTGTTCAGCTGGTATTAAATATATACAAAAGAAAACAGATGCATGAAAGTGAGGATTAGTAAGGATTGGAGGGGTACCTTTTCTATGTAATTCTACTCTTTGCAAATGCTGTTGTCATATTGAAAAAAAGCATCTGCACAAGTACCCTGGTTAGTATGACATTAAGACCTACAATCAAAAGAATGTAAAATCTTATTTTATTCATCAGTAGTTTTATTTTGTCTCTGTATCTAAATTTTCCATTTTATTAAAAAAAAATATTCACTAGTTTTGGTAGTATAGAATACTGTGTCAGGGACTTTAATAGAGGACGCTTGCCTATGCAAGCCATTACATTTTATACTATGTGAGCGTCTTAAATGATTTTGTTGCTTCTACAATTGTTATGTGTTTTTAATAATTTTTAAAACTCTATTAAAAGGGGTACTTTTAATAAGTCAAATGCCATGTAACACATTTTTAAGAACATGAAAATTCATAATTTGGGGACTTTTAATATCTAAGTGAATAGAAATATGTTCATTTTCTACAGGCAATTTGAAGGGGAGAAGTTGATTTCTTATGAGAAATCTGTGTTGCCAGGGTTCAGTGGACATTAGTGTTTAGATACTTCTCTGAATAGGACATGAAAATTCTTTATTAGTTGAAAAAGGAAGCAAATATCTCCACTGAAAAAGATAAACTTATATGGAAGATGAAAAGTGATTGTATAATCAGACTGAATAATCTTCTTTGCTTAACAAAGCTCTGTATAAGCAGGGACCCACACTAATGCTGCATCACCTGATGTAAGCAGTACTTCAGGAATGACGTAAAAAACCCTAGTGTCTTAGAAGAAGCTTCTGGACCTTGCAACGGACTTTCTGCATGCCTATAGTCAATTTTATATTTTGATAATCCCTTTTCATTAAGCATAAAATATGGTATAGTGGTACTTCTCTGGTTTTGGCACTTAAAAAAAGCCCAAACTGGTTATCACATTCTGGCTGTAGAACACAGTTGGAATCTTGAATGTGTATAATGCTGTTTACTGTAAATCCTTTTACTACTCTGCTCAATAGTATTCCTAAGCCATTATGTAGCAGATTTATGTTTAAACATGTGTAACAGCATATTGAAATGTGGAAGTATAGAATTTTGTTCAGAATGTGAGGCATTGTTTTCCTTCATTCTTTCTCTCTCAGTGGTTGTACACTTCAACAACCCCATCGACTTCTGCAAAATTTCTTTTAGTACACACCTGTGAAAGGAGAGTGTAAGATTACTGGTCACTGTCAGAACATTGATGGTTCCTTCAGAGACCAGCATCAGTGTTCATCTCTTCTACTGGAGATAAATGTCTCTGTGGCTCCTTGTCCTGCCTTGTGTCACCTCAGAGTCACAGGTCTAGAGCTTCAGGCTGTCAGGAATTCAAGTTGTCAGGAACCTGATGAAAGGCTATCTCAGAGCCTGCCACACTTTCTGAGACAAGACAAAATATGGCATTTCATTGCCCTTTTAATTAGAACTAGAACATTAATGGTACCAGGTGATAAGTTGTGATGTCTTTGCTCCAAATGAATCCGAACCCAAATCCACATCAATGCATTTTTGGAGTTAGGTGAAGCCACATTATTTTTGGAAAGATTTCTCTTAGCTATGAAAAATTTAATGTCATCAGGCAACATTCCTTGTGGGGAAAAAAAAACACCCCTAAAACAAATCACACTTTAAATAGCAGAATGAAAGGGTTAATGAGGAAAAAAAAAGTGATTCTTCTGGCTAGAAACTGACATATTGAAAATAAATCCAGCATGATCCTGTAGGAATTTTATGAATGCATAAATGCATGGGCCTGAAAAGTATTAATCTTCTTGTCTTCAGATTGTGCTACCTGGGCAGATTATTTCTCTCTCTTCTCTTCTTCAAAAAATTTTGGGTAAGAATATTTCTCTTGTTAATGTCCTCATGTAAAATACTTTAATCTTTTCACTACAGTATTTTAATTCTTGGCTGTCCTTTCTCAAATGCAGATTTTGTGGTACTACATAATGCTTTTATTTATCCATCTCCCCACACCCTGAAGTATACATGAGGCTGGTATGTTCTTGTAAAGACTATGGAAAGACCCAGTAGTTTTGTAAAACTTTCTGGAATTATGACATTTTCAGTTAGCGAAGAAGAAACTATCCTTTTTGTTGTAAATGCAGGCTTTTCACATCTCCACACTGAGCTACTACATGCTTTTTGTGGTGCTCTATTCTATCCAGCCTGTGTTGTAGGTGTGGGTGTCAGGGACAGGTTGTCAGTAAGACAATATCAATATTACTGAGTTTAAATACAAAATTAATTAAGCAACTATCTATGGATTTAATGGATTTACTGCAATTAACATTTTCATTTATCAAGAAATTAAATTTCTTTTGTGTGATGTACAACTTCCTTGAGTTTTTGTAATATATGACAAGAAAAACAAATGGAAAAGAACACAGTACTATTCTAGAAAATAATATAAAGAGATAAGATAAGGTACAATTTACATTGCACAGTCTTCAAAGATTATCAGAGTAAGTGCGTGTTTTTCTTCCAAAGGCCCACTGTTAATGTTATTCAGGTTAATAACAAAACCCAAATTAAGCTAATGAATTTTCATTTCTTATGCTCTTAATACAAAGAGCTACAATGGCATTTTAAGAAAAATGATTTCTAAGAACACTGCTGTATGCATAACAAAGCACAGATTTCTTGCAGCATAATTTACCTTTGGTGATAAATGGATATTTTAACGTTAGTGTTTCCCTGATTGGCGACCTTTCATTAGGACATCCAAACAGCTCTAGTGAACCTGATGCTTTGTACATGAAAGTCTGAATAAGAAGCTAACCCATCTTTCAAAAAAATGAGAATGCACTCTTTGCCATCTCAATTAGATGACATGATAGCAGTAATTATATAATATTTTGGAAGAAATATAACTATAAAGAATTTTCTGTCCAGATCTGAAAGTTTTGTTTTTCATTTCTTAATGAAATAATTCACTCCTGAATTGGACTCAGGACCTTTAGCTTTTCTCACAATCTGTAAAGAAGAGGTTGAAGGAGGAGGACAATGGAACAATCCAACTCTGATACCTCAGAGTTTATTAGATCCAATGCTAGCAGGGGACAGAGAGACAGGTGGTCTGAACAAGGTAGATATAAAAGGTGCTTGCTTGGCAGAGCTGTGTTTAATATAATATCTTGAGATTTAGAAAATGAATCAAAGGCACAGTGGATGAAAATGTCAAAGAAATATCAGTAAATTTGTTACTAAATGCTTTGATGCTTGTTAGCTTTACTCTTGAAATACTTTAGCTTTTGTTTTGGTCACACAGTCCTCCTGTACCACCTCCATTGGGGTACTTATGTTTATCTATTTCCAGCTCTACTTCGTGTCTCGTAGGAATATACTGGCTTTATATAAGCAACATGTCACCCTAGATGGTCAACCAGGGAGAGACTGAGGTTTAATGTTGTGTTAGTTCTGTTCGGGATGGTTTCCTGTCTTTTGCCTCCTGGGGGCAGTGTGTGCACGAGGGGACAGTAAGCACAACTCCTCCACCCCTTTACGCTGCATTTACCCTCATCTTTACTGATTTGTCTCTCCCATACACCAAAAAGTACCATCTTCATTCAGAAAGTTCATATGTCACCATGAAATAATAGAAATTAAGGATACAATATTCTTTTTATAATTACATAATTTTAAGAGATAAAACCATGTAATTTTTTGACTATAAAGAAACAAAATAATCCTTATTTAAATTTTTCTCCAGGCATTTAAAAACATACATTCACCTATCATTCATAAGAACTTTTTGAACATTTCACTGACATCATACAAAATTCTGAAAAAGTGTCTTGATGAACTGAAAGTTTCAAAAGTGGCTTGAAAAGAGTATGTTTAGTGTCATAGCTGAGAAAAGTTTGACAGGTAAATCTGGTGCTAGCCAATGCTTTACAATAAAAACAGAATTTTATAGTGGCAATGAAGTACTCCCCTGTGCAATCTGAACAAGATTTCATACTTTAGTTGTTCACATCTCAACAAAGTGAATAGTTGTTTATTTTGGTGAAGATTGTCTAAAGGTTTATTGTTTGCAGTCCACAAATATAAAATCATTTTAACTTTATCATAAACTTTCCTTGTGGTATTTTGAAAATTAAAGTCCAGCCTGTTGGTTGGCAGAATCAAGATATCTCAACACAGTAGACTGTTTTGAATCAAGGTCACTGTGTTTTCAGCCTTCTTTTGATGCGTATGTTCCTTTGACACTTTAACAGCAAACCGTATGAGATAGGTTCAGTTCTGCAATAAACTGCAGAGGTTCTTGGTTTTGAGAAATGAGAGAATGAATGTTTACGATTAACAACAGGAGAAAAAGCTTTCATCAAACTCACTGTATAAGAGCACAGCACTAAGTTTGCCTGCGACATACTCTAGCTGATGTTTTAATTGATTTTGACATTGCTTTTCATAGGTGGAAAAAGGAGTGGAAAGCTTAAATTTGTTTGATATTAACAGAATCTATATTCATATGTTTCTTTGCATTAATGCAATTTCTTATGTCCTCACAGCAACTTTGAAGTTTCTTACTACTAGAAAAAAACAAACAAAAAAAGAAAACAACAAAAAAAAACCCCAGAATAATCTATTTTTTGTTTAGCTTTGTTTATCTGGTTTACAGGACATTATGAAAACCCTATCAAAAACATGTTATGCATATTTATCATGTAATTAGAAATGTGAAATCACTGTGAAGCAGAACCAAACAGTGCGGTAGGTAAAACACAGAGACTGTAGAACCCTGCTTTTCATATGTTTTTTTTAAGTCTAAATTTTCATAAGTGACCTGCAGTTTACTTAGAAGAAAGAAAATCCTTCTGTCTTATTATTTGCTTTAAAAATTTTTTTGAAAGCTGTCACTGTCTAGTGTGTGTCTACAACAGTAATGCTATATGAGCTCAATTCTGTAAGGAGGTAATATTGCACAATACCACTTTCAGAAATGTTTATATCTTTATTTATCAACCAGTTTCCTTACAGAAGCCTCAAATGAACACTCTAGCTGCAAAGTTTAAGAATATGAAAGTGTCTACTTTTTTGTATAAACAGATGTACAGATAAAATGCAGTTTGTAAATATAAGTTTGTATGCACCCACATACGCATATGTATACATATATATATAT
>VZTL01030422.1:0-10891 GCA_013400535.1 Scopus umbretta
CCAGCCAAAACCAGCACACCGGAGCTGATGGAATGGTAAGTGACCAGGCAGGAATTACAAAATCCAGCAGTGAGAGACTCAGCATACTCAAATCCTACTTGGAATCGTTACAGACAGAAAAACACCGTTTTATTGTCCTGCAGGAATGGCTCCCTGAATCATACCTAAGAGGAGCTTCCAAGAAAGCAATCTGCGCATCATGGGTTTTTTCGGATAGGAGATCATTGAAAAATGGAGCCTTGGTATTAGGGGCCTGGTTTTGCCTCATGAGTTATAAAAACTCATCAGTTTTAATGGAGTGCAGCCTATAGGCAAAGCAAAGAAGTCTGAGTACCACTGTTCATTTAGTAACTCACTGATTAATGTCAGGCAGTCAAGGGTGATTAGAGCCAACCTCAGCTGGCTCCATTCTAGCCAACCAAAAGCTTTTTGGCTCACTAAAGTCAGAGCTGAGTCTTTGGTGGGGAGAGTTTGACCCTGGCTCCCTTCAGAGAGAACCCTGACTTCATCTGGACTAGCCAAGCTCCTCAAGAGTAAGGTGAAATGCATCCTCTGCCAGGACAGAGCAGCGCTGCCCTTTCTGCTTAGATGCAGAAATCTGGGCTGAGAGCAGATAGCGTACTTTGTGGTGAGGGCTTCCTGGCAGACCTGCGAGGTGGTGAGCCGCTCCGGCAGCTGGCATCGGCACAAGGGTTCGCCCTGTCCTTGGCAGGGCTTGCACTACCTCTCCAGCCAGTGAGTCTTGCTTTCTAATACTGTAGTCCTCTCCAGTACTGCTACATTCTTGATCCAGATTTTGGCATCAAATGCTGCCAGTCCAACTGAATGAGGGGATGTATCACATGCACCCAGCCATAGCTTCTTCATTCTTGCAGGTGGGTATTCTGGTGCTTCCACACCTGACCTCCCTTGCACCATGACACAAGGACATAAGAAATGTCCTCCTGGGTTCAAGAGACAATTTGTCCCTCCCCACATTCTGTCTTTTGTGGTGTAAACATAGATGCGATGCTGGGAGAGCTTGTGAGGCTGGCTCTGACCTGCCTGGCCAACACCTGTATCTGTGTGCACATTTCCACACACTGCCCCAGCAGCCAGAGCTGTGGTGGTAGGGACACTGGAGGGTACTTCCCTGCATAGCTCTTCTAGTATCTCCTAAAGGATCTGTTGTCCACTAATTTGCCCAGCCCCATGTGGGTTCCGCTGGCACTGTCCACATCCGTCACCTCGTGTAGCAATAAATCCCACTGCCAAATGTGTAAAGAAATATTTTCTTTTATCTGCTTTAAATTGATCTCTGTCTAGTGCTCCCTGGTTCTAGCATTATGGGATTTAGTAACAGTTCTGAAGTCACCTTATTAGTGCCTGCACAGTTTTGTAAAGGACACTGCGTCTTTCCATGGCTGCAAAGTAAACATCCTGAAGCAATAATTGGATATTTCCATTCCCTTTGCTTCTTAGGGGAGCTAGAAGTCACAGACTGAACTGCTGTTTTAAGAGAGTAGCACATGTTTTAGACCCAGATTTTGGTGGCAAATGGTTTTTTCAGAAGGTTAGCTGCTGAGCCTCTCATAGGTACTTTCCACAATTAACAGCTGTGTCTGAGGGACAGAAATTAGCTACTTCCCTAGCTTACATGCTTGTGAAAATACTGCCAGGTATACACCTGCAATTTTTAGAGCTCAAATGCCTTTAAAAAATTGTAGATCAGTTTTGAAATCTAGCCATGGTTGCTTTAAGCTAAGTAAATACTTTTCTTCTAGTAACAAATGTGTCGCTGTGGTTTTGAGTGAATCATTCAGAGACTATTGTCATTAGTGCTCCCCTGTCATTTAGCCCTGAAATGTGTGGCACAACTTTCAGAAAAGTCCAAAGTACAAAGTGTTTTGATGCTGATCTTCAGAAAGTCTGGCCATGGATATGATGGCATCACTAACTAATCTATACTAACACACTCTAAAGCAGAGTAAAAATCTTTAGCAATCTGCCCTTAAAATCTGAGTACCAATTTCTCCCTCTGGAAATGAGAGCCAGTAAAGGAGGCTGACCCCAAAGGGACTATATGCATATTAATTGGCCCAAGTCTGTAAGGTGCTTAGAGATAAAAAGTGTTATGAGGACTCTGGGAACAGAGCCAAAACTTGACTCCTTGCTGGAGTCCAAAGTATTTCTGTGTTGCTCTACCACAGGAATGATCTTTATATTCTCTTAAATCTCCTGGCTGCCTATGTTGCTTTATTTCATCTTAGTTGTTGGAAAACAACTTGTTCAAGGCCTTGAGTCAGCAATAAATTAACTTTTTTAAACAAAAAAACATGGCACGCCCAGTAGATCAACTGACCTTTAGCCCTGAACATAAAATTGAGAAGTGCATTATTATTTGCTTTGTGAGACTCTCTGCTCCTTTGCATCCTCAAGTGGTGCTGCTCGTGTTACTCTCAGCTAAGCTATTACAGTGCTGCAGTGATTCAGATTCTAAATAACTTGCAGGCTTCTTCTCCTGAAGCATGTTAATAGGTTAAGTTCACTTCACAATTGCTAATTTTATATTATTTCAAAGGATGATTACATATTTATGTATTATTTATTACACAAATCTAGCATGATACATTATTAACAGCAGTTTTAACAGTATTTATTATTTATTATGCTACTGTATTAATATCCTTTTCCTTGGGACTACAGCTGCCTTCCTTGCAAATCCCATGGAACAGCTTGTATAGTGGGCAGCTGGACTTCAGACATGATTCGTTCTTTCTGTTTTGCAAACTGGGCTTGTGAGAACACTTTCTGGAGGTTCACTGAGCGATTCACTTGCAGTTTCCCTGAGACAATGAGATGGAAAAGAAGGGGCTGATCCTCTCCAAAAGGGTATGTATGTAGCTTCCAGGCATAGAGAGAGCCAGGCTTTGCAGAGGTCCCAGCTGGGGCAGCTGGGTGACTGGCAACTCCTTAGGAGCCAGGGCAGGAGCATGAGCGATCAAGGTTTTGAGTGGCAATAAAGCACAACACAGGGATCTCCCAGTACCCACAGGGCAAAGAAGGTGCAACAAATTAAAGATGATGCAATTTGTGTGAAAGACAGCTCAGAATAACGCCATGTTATGTACAGCCTCTGAGAAAAACAGTACTAAAGGGCAGTTCAATTCACAAAGCTGTCCCTCACTACCCAGCAAGAATACATTTAAATGGCATTAGCTGGGCTTGTGGAGAGCTTCTAAACATTAATAGTTCAGATTTTGCCCATGTATGCATCAAGTCTTATAGTCTACAACCTTATAACCTTATACCAATGAGGTTATACCTTGTATATCAATAATACCAACCTCATAACGATATCAGTAATGATGTCTTTAAAACACGGTGGTTCAGCTGGTGGAGTATCCCTCTGTATGGAGGTGCTTGTTTCAGTTCAGCACCTACTTCAGCTTAGGGATCTAGTCCTTACACTGCTGGGGAGTAACAAATAACAGAGGGCAGTACTTAAAACTGCTCCATGCAGGTTTACAAGACTATATCCTAATTTCATCTTACATCTACCCTAAACAGGAGCACGTGACATAAGGTTCAGTGCCTGCGCAGAGGCTTGCACCAGTTAAGTCAGTTGAGTGTAACCTCAGCAAATGTCATTTAAGAAAAGCCCAGGATACAGCCGTAAAGTCATTGACATGCTTAGTCAGAGGCTCGTGTAGCACTGCTTGCTGCTAGTTATTACATATGTAAAAGCAGTGTAAAAAAGGACAAGGCAAACTCCAGTTCTTCAGGCAGATGTGGATGCAGCAGCTTCAGCTGTGTTACAATAATTACCATGAATGCTAGACAAGATGAAGATGAAGTACTTGATAAGAAAAAGCAGGAAACTTTGCTTATTTTTAGCAAGGTTTCCTAAGGAATCGAGTCTTGTGTGATCTGAGGGCCTGCTCTGGATGAGTCTGTCTCTCTCCTCCTTCTCAGTAACTTCCCAACTCATTGACCATTTGCCACCTCACCTGGCAGGAGGGAAAAAGCCTCCGATATGAAGTCTATAGAAACTTTGTGAAAATAAGCAACACAGGATGGTCAGTGCTATCTTGTCCCACCTTTCTTTCACCCAGGAAGCACTCGTATGTTGAGTCTGCTGGACAGGAGCAGAGGTACAGGAATGGATAAAATAGAAGAAGATACTGAGAGGAGAGGAGAAGCTGAGAACCTGGCTTTTAGTCAGGGCAGAGAGACATGGCAATTTCCAAGAGCAGAGACTGAAATACATTTTTTTCTGCATCTGTAGAGCAAAGGAGGTTTAAGAGAGGATGGGAAATAAGGATGATTTTATGAAACTTTATGAAACAATGTCTCTTTCAGACTGAATCACTGCCTCTTTGCCTCTGACCTGTTTTGGCTTGGAGTTTGTTACTGCTTGGTCAGACCAGGTGAAGGAATGGCAAGCCCTGAAACCTACCCACCTTATCCAACTCCATCAGCTTGCTTAAGAAAAGATACTACTTCTCCCTTCAAAAGTGTCTGTATTACATCTTTAGACTGACCACAGCACTGCTTTTAAATTGTTGGCACCTACTGTTTCATATGCCATAAGCTACCTCATTCTCTCAGTGTTTTCAGATGCTGTCAGCTAGTTGACCTGGGTTGAATTCAGTCTGTAATCTGGAGATAAGAAGATCTGTCTCCTACCCTTAAACTATCTGGAAAGGGCTCAGATACAAGTATTTGGTGGAGCAGGCTTCTTAAATATCTTGGTGCTGTAGACAAGGAACTATGACTCATAACTCAGTGATGCTTGTGCAAACTTTGGGGTTTTTTTCTGGATTGTTAGCTTGCTGAATTTTCTTTAAAACTTTATCCTGCTCAGTAACTTTCTATCTTCCTTCATGAGATGTATTTCACCCAGGCATTCCTGGAGAGATGCAAATGCCTGTGCAGAGATGGGGTGGTTCTGAGAGTGACAAATCGGGGCCATGAAGACAGTGCTACCCCAGGGAGCTCCTGCCTGATGTTAAGGAGATCTTGTCAAATGTATTCTGCTCCCAAATAAAGGTTGTTATGTTTACACTTGCTATGGTGTTCATGAGGTCTGTGACTCTGAAGCTAACTTAGATGTGTACATTGACGTCCACCACTGACTTTATTGGTAATTACATTTGGTCCAGATTGTTTGCAGATTAGGGGCAAACTCCTGCCCTGGAGAGATGTTACCATCACCTTCAGTGGAACTTCAACACAGGCAAGTGACCACTGAAAATACATTGAAAGCCCTGAGAACCTTGTTAAAAATCCTAAAATACCATTATGTTTGTCAAGTACAGTCAGGTCTGGTTAACCACACCCTTTTTGCAAACATCCAATTTTATCAGTTTAAAAAAAAAAAAAAGTCAAATCTTGTTCACGTGTCTTATTAAACTAGTTTCTGCTTTAACCTGTGGGATGCCAAGACAATGCCAATAAACCAAGCATGATTTAATCAGCACTGACTGTTCTGATCTGACAAGCGCCTTCATTTGGAGCCAGATTACTTGGCTATCCATAGAATATTCATGGATCCTCCAAGATATTCAGCTCTTCTTCTATACTTGCCAGAGATTTCTGCTGGAATTATAGGATTTGTTGCCTGACATGTATAGAAGAATAATATTATCCTTTCCAAATGCTTCTAGGTGTAACAAAGAAGAATCGAATTATTCTATATTCAGACAAGATTTTCAAAAGTTATGCAGACTGTTGGTTGTTTCTTCAAGCATGAGAGAGATTCCCTCTCTCCAAGGGATGGCTGCTAAGGAGCTGTATGTGGGACACAGCTCTAAATATTCCTCTCGTGTAGGATGCTCACTTGATGATCAAAGGCATTCGTGGTTAACAAATTTAAATTTTACACCTCACGCTAATTTAAAGCTAAAGAGCCACTTGAATGCCAGTGGTGCCAATCAGTATTTTTCTGCTACCACTGTTGCTTGCTCATGTATTTTATGACCTTACCTGTCTTATATTTGCCTGGCTTGTGTATGTTATTCAACTATCCTTTGAGTCTGCTTACATAAGGAATACTAACTGAGGGGAAAAAATAATCACTCCAGTTTACAGAAGTATTTGTGAATGTGGGTCATCTCTTTTGCCTGGATTTTGCAATCAAGTTGCAAAATTTGATCATTTCCTGTTTTGTTGATATAGTGTAATTATAATCTTATTTATTTTGACTTTTCTTAATTCTTTCTAATCATTGAGAGTTTCACTACCAGCTACTGCAATGTCTGCTGTAGCTCTGATTGTTTTTCAGTGTAACTGGGTCAACTTCTTTTGTTGACAGACTTTAGCTATGCATCAAAGCTGGTTCACTCAGTAGCCTCTCTCTAACTCGCTTAGATTAAAACCCCATCATGAAGTGTGTGTGGATGGTGCTTTTGCAAAGACCCACAGCCTAGCCAGTGAAGGCCTGGGCTGGAAGAGGAGAGGGCTGTGTTGGGCAATCCTCACAGCAACTGTGCCTCTGCAATAGCTCTAGGCAGGAAAAACTGTGACACAGTCACATCCAGCTGAGCTTCAGGTGTGAGAGTAAACCCCACTAAGCCACTGGGATGACTCACATATTTAAAGATACGTGTGGCAGAGGAGTTTTCTAGGGGTTGGGACTTAATGGTTAAGTTGGTTAATCATTAATGGTTAATCATTAACTTAATGATACTTGCTACAAAGGCCACCAGAGTCAATGAAAAGATCCCTGCTGTCTCCCAGTCTGAAAATATATTCAGATGTGTGCTTTTAAACCATTAGCATTTTTGATAAAATATGGAGGAGTAGCTGACTTTTTTTTTCTGTTGAGAACTAGATCCTTAAAGGTTTAGCATTAGCAGACGAAACTATTTAAGTGCAAATAAACAAAATGTATATATACAGAATCTTTCTTGTTGGTAAAACACTTTTTTTCTCACTCATATCATTCCAGAGAGCTTGAATTCAGGAACTTCAGGGTTTGTTCAAAACTTGCTATGTCAATTCTCTTTTCACCAGGCTATACCATTACAAACAGAGGGAGAAATGATCAGAAGAATACTATCTACTATTCTGAAATGCTCTTTTTAAATGGAAGAAAATTTGTTACATGAATATGGACTTATGAGCAAGACACATCCCATCCCCAAACTATATGTCATGATTCATTTTCTCAACATTTACAGAAGGTTTTGTGTTTCCATGTTTTTCTTCCATTGAAGACAATGGAACAATCTTTCATTAATTTTGTGGGAGCATGATTTGGCCCCTACTGACTTTATTTCTCTTTTTTCTCACCTCTTTCTTTTGCACAGCAGGCAACATTATAGCTCCAATACGAAAGATAGAGCCTGCAAAATAGCATCTTGACTAAGGAAGGAGAATGATTTAAAAATTAATGGAGAGAACTATTACTTTTCTGTACGTACTGTACTGTACACAGCTTTGAAAATTATAGTTTCCATTATTTTAACACACCAAAGCCTTTTTTTTTTTTTCAAAGGTGCTACTCTCCAATTTTTCCTCTTGTTAATAATTTAACAGTTTAAGAAGATGCTGTAAAAGTAATTTACTTCATTGTGTCTGTTTCTACACAGTGAAACAGTTTTCAGGTTTGTTTGTTTGTTTGCTTCTTCCTAACTTCGAAGAGTGGAAAAGGGAATGTGTCTTCTGATTATGCAGTTTTCCCATAGAATCTATCTGAAGAATTTATAGCTGAAAATACAGAAACACGTCACTTAGGAATCATAGAACAGAGAAAAAGGAAGGATCAGATAACATTCCCCAGAAAACCACTCCCTGAATTTCTTTCCTGTTCCTGTGTGTCAACCTGGTAAGGCTGTAAGACAAGGGAAAGATGTCCTGGTTAGCCAAAGTCATGTTAAACTGCCTCTGCATTTGCTGCTAAAGGTCATTTCAGATGAGGTTATTTGGCCTGAAGAGGAATTTGATGGTAAAAAGACCTTTTTTCCATAGTGTGGACATATGTCCAAGTAGCTAACTGTGGTTGATACTGCACCCTCCCTTGGGGCTGACTCTGACAAGCTGCAGCACTCACTAGACCCGTGCTTGGTCTCCATATGGTTTTACATAGTGGTTTCTGTGTAAAATTATACCATTTCTGGGAAAATGGCATGATCTATGTCTCTTTCAGCCACCACCGCATGTTTTTAAGGAATAAGGTCATTTTTCTTGCTGTGGTAGCTCTTTTGCTGTCTCCTCTCTACTCTCTCTCTTTTTTTATTCATAGCTTTTTCCTCCTCCCGTGCTGCACCCCCTAACCTTCTGTCTGCTCCTGAAGGTGCCACCCACCATTTTAATTCAGAAATTAATAGCTTTGCAGCTGCCTGCAGGGTCATAGCCTAACCTGGCCTCAAGTCCTCCCAGAAAGCTGGCCGTGGGGTGCTGGAACATTACTTCTGTCTGTGTCACCAGTCCCCTGCAAATCTCAGGAATTATGCTACCGTTGTCATTGAACTTGCTGCTGCTTTCACTGCGTGACTCAGCGTGAGGCTGCAAGCTTTCTTGTGTTGTATTGCCACTGTTAATGCATTGGTTGAAATTGTGAGAACCAGTGTGTTCAACCCAGACAGTCTGATCCTGTCCTGCAGCTGCTCGGGTAAAGCCTCATTCCAACAGACTGGCTATCAAGTCTTGTCCCTCTGCTCATTTCTTTGCATCTTCTTTCACTGTTCAATTTGAAAATACGTCTCTGCCTGTGCTTATACTTCCAACTTTTCTCTGCCTATGTGGCTGGACTGCTGACTTCTCTGAGCATCACTCAACCATCCTGGCTGTCCGGCAAGGGTACAGCCTCCTCCAGCAGCATTGCTGCTCAGCAATCCACCACCAGCTGCTGTGCAGTTTTGACAGAGTAACTCTGCAGTAAGAACCTCCACTGGAGGGTTTGCTGCTCTGCTGCTGCTGTTGCAGTCATGCCCATGGCTATGGGAAAGCAAGTGCTTGGATGACAATGCTGAGTTTTGGGACCATGGGTGACACCAGCCCACCTCTACAGCCCTAGGGTGTGTAACACCCGTCCCGCATTGCAACCATGCGGTCCCAACCTGAGGAGCCCCCTCAGTGAGGGCAAAGCCAAAGTGCAGTAGCAATGAGCTATGTGCACAGTACTGTCTGCCAAGGGCTTGGTCCTGCACCCAGCAAAGTCAACACTAAACTACCATTAATTGGGACAGACTCTCACTGGATGGTAAGAGACAGAAAGTGCGTAACTATCATGCTACATTTTAGAAAGCAGAATAAAAGCATTTTCTGACAATGACAGTTACTTTATGTTCTGTCTGGTAAAAGAAACCATGTTAAAAATGCACAGAAATAAATGAGGATACTGTTCCAAAAGTCTCACTTTCGTACAGGAAATGTGGATGAAGACTAATATCTATTATGTAGAACAACATTTTTCATGTCATACAAGATAGGTAGAAAACTTTTTTTTTTAAAGGTTGAGTCAATGAGTTGTTATCAAAGGCCATTCTAGTATGTAGTGTTCTTCAGCTGAGGGACCACATAAAAACTTCCTGAGTAAGTATAGCAAAAACTTGAAGTGTCTAACAAAACTTTGAAAACCATTTTAAAATTAAGTTAATGGGTCCCACTTTTGTTTCAGCTGTGAAGGCTTGCATCAATGGCATTGCACTGCTGTGGTAGAAAAATAATTTTAGTGGGTTTTTTTAATTATCTTACAGTGGAATAGAAGCAGAATTAGTTAAAACACAGAATCACAGGAAAACGAAGTATATTTTAAGTCAGTTGGGTCAGTGCCAAATTAAAGCTAATGGGAATTTTTTGATCCACCCAAGAGGTGTCTCATCTAAATGATTGCTGTCCTTCTCCACATCAGAAGAGCTTGTGATTCATATCCATTTCCACTCTTAATCTCATACATAAGCTTTACTTGTTGGCTTCGTAGTTCATAAATAGTTACTAATAAGAACCTATTTCATACGTTTTAAAACTGTTTCAACTTGTACAAACTTTATACAAATTCCTTCACATGCTATACAGGGTAAATAGAAGCTCAATGACTGTAATACCCTAAGGAAATCTGTAACTATAAAAAGTTCCTAAATTTAATCTCGGATGGGATACTCCAAAATATCTAAGGTGTCAGGGAACACATACTCTATCAATTCTGAAATAACAAGCATGCATTAAAAAATCCCATTTCTTGGCAAGAAAACTTTGAAATGGTTGTCTAAAAGCTATTTACATGCCCTAAGAAATACAACCCCAAATTTCTCTGCTCTGTTATCTGTAATTTAGCAGTGAAATCATAGAAATTTCTTTCTTGTAATAAAGTATCTAAAGTAATATAGAAAATAAGCGTATTTGTCACAGAGTGAATCCAGTAATTTAAAAAATAATAGTAAGCTACTTTAAATAGTAGGGTACATTAAAAAATGTCCAGTTTATTAGCAATCATTTCAGTTCTGACAAAATGTTGATTTTTCTTTTTAATAATATTTTGTCCTCTATGTTTAAAATGTGGAGGCGTTGTTGGGTTTTGTGTTCTTTGACTTGTGGGCACATACCTAGTGTTGTGGTTTAGCCCCTGTCAGCAATCAATTACCACATAGTTGCTCACTCACCCTCCCTCCCCAGTGGGATGGGGGAGAGAATCAGAAAGGCAAAAGTAAGAAAATTTGTCAGCTGAGATAAGAACAGTTTAATAATTGAAATAAAATAATAACAATAATAACAATAATAACAGCAATAACAGCAACAACAACAACAACAACAACAATAATAATAATAATGAAAAGGAGAAAAAGCTGTGAGAGAGAAACAAAAGCCATAGAGAAAGAAAACCAAGTGATACAACCACTCACCACCTGCTGACCGATGCCCAGACAGTCCCCAAGCAGCGATTGCTGTCCCCCCAGCCAGCTCCCCC
>VZTL01030427.1:1189-17568 GCA_013400535.1 Scopus umbretta
GCCCCATAGACTTATGAGTGTCCAGGTGGCGTAGCAAGTTGTTAACTGCTTCCTCCTGGATTATGAGGGGTTTATCCTGCTCCCCATCCCCGTCTTCCAGCTCTTGGGGGTGGATACCCCAGGGAGAACTGGTCTTGCTATTAAAGACTGAGGCAAAGAAGGCATTAAGTACCTCAGCCTTCTCCTCATCCCTGGTGACCACGTTTCCCCCTGCATCCAATAAGGGAGGGAGATCCTCCGTGGCTCCCTTTTTGCTACTAATGTACTTGTAGAAACTTTTTTTATTATCTCTCACAACAGTGGCCAGATTGAGTTCTAGCCGGGCTTTTGCCTTTCTAATTTTCTCTCTGCATGTCCTAGTGAGATCCCTGTACTCTTCTTGAGTCGCCTGCCCTTCTTCCAAGGGTGGTAGACTCTCCTTTTTTTCCTGAGTCCCTCCAAAAGCTCCCTGTTCAGCCAGGCCAGTCGCCTTCCCCGCCGGTTTGTCTTACGGCACATGGGGACAGCCTGCTCCTGCGCCCCTAAGATTGTCTTCTTGAATAGCATCCAGCCTTCCTGGACCCCTTTGCCCATCAGGACTGCCTCCCATGGGACTTTCTCAACCAGTGTCCTGAACAGGCCAAAGTCTGCCCTCCGGAAGCAGAGTAGAGTCGTTAGAGTACCTCTCCTACTGCCCTCTTGGCAGGGCCAAGAAAACATTTATATATGTGGTGAGATAAGGATTGTTGCCTGAGGAAAAGACTAGGAGGAGTTTTCTGAGAGACAAGCTGGGCAAGTGGGGGGACCCCTGTTCCCTTGGGACATCCTGCCTTGGTCCCAGCAGAGCCATCCTGCCAGCTGTGCTTGGGCAGGGGTCTGTACTGGGTCTGACTGCTGGGAGCCAGACATGTGCTCCAGGACCTGTCCTTTTCCTGTCTAGGCAGTGTGTTGGGACCCTTTCCTTCCCCTGCTGGTGCTGTATGCGTGGCTCCCTCCGGCTCTAGTGGTATCCCCCTCCACAGCATCTGGTGGGCTCCAAGGTGCAAGGAGCCACATTAAGCAGAGCAGGCTTGGGAAGAGCAAGTGCTTCTTGGCAGGTGGGCAAGGAGAAGGGGCCTTTGGCAGCTCAGGAGAAACTGCAGACTTTTGTGAAGAGCTGATTGGCATGTGTAAGGTGGCTCTGCGAGGTGGAAAAGAACAGAGTCAAGGCACTGGCTCTTTCCTTGTGGACTGTGAATGCCATTGACTTATGTGTGTGATGCAGTGGAGTCTGTGGCCAAGACGCTCCAGCTTAGCCGTGTGCATCTACCAATCTTGTTGTAGGGTTCAAAGCGAGTCCTGAGATCAAATGAATATGTCCTCCCACCTGGCGGCCTGATGGAGACTGAGCTGGAGCTGACCTTCTCACTGCAGGTACCTTGTGTTGCCTGATCCCCTGGGCTCCCTGGTGCTCCCGTCACCTGGCATTTCTTGGCAAGCATGGCTTTGGGGGCTCTGTGTGAAGCAGGCAGCCTCTGAGGAGGGGTCTCCTATGGTTGCTCATGCTCAAATCATAACAGCATGGATTCCTGCTGCTGGCCAGCTGCTCCATTGCTCCAGGGGTTGTTTTGATGGGCAATGTGGATTTGGAAGATGATGTGGAGTGTAGGTGGCCTTTGAGGGGCACCTCAAAGCTCAGCAGGTCAGATCCTGCTGTACATCAGCACTGAAGATGAGTTTTCTACCTGTGTGTCACACTGAGCCCCTGCCCTTATGCTGCCATCTCCTTTGTGCTTCCCTTCCCCAGTACCCACACTTCCTCAAGAGAGATGGCAACAAACTGCAGATCATGCTGCAGCGGAGAAAGAGGTACAAGAACCGCACAATCCTGGGCTACAAGACCCTTGCAGTGGGCATCATTAACATGGCTGAGGTACAGGCTGCTGGGAACAGAGGGGAGTTTTGCATGGCCTCCTTGTGCCAGCGCTGGGAAAGGAGCTAGGCCTGCTGGCAGGCTCTCAGTGCTGGGAGTGCTCTGGCTTGTTGGCTAGTTATAATATAGAGGGGGTGGACTGCCAGCTGCCATTGTGTCACCCTGGCAGGGGTCTTGTCTGTCTGCCTAGGTGATGCAGCACCCGACGGACGGTGGGCAGCTTCTGGGCCTTCACAGCAACATGAAGGACGTGAACATCCGAGTGGCTGAGATCAGCATCTACTCTTTGTCCAGTCAGCCCATTGACCATGAGGACGGGAGCGTCCCCTCAGGTCCTAAAATCAAAGCTTCAGGTGTGTTAGCGCTCATCACAGACCTGAAGGCAAGCGTTTGGGACAGGACATTGGTAACGGAGTGCGTCCCCAAGTGCCTGCCAGCAATATCAGTCATTTCACTGGAGCCATAAAAGGCCTCATGCTTAGCTGTGGCATCTGCACTGTCTACTTTCAGATCGCTCCCCAGACATTGATAACTACTCTGAAGAAGACGATGACAGCTTCTCCTCAGAGCAGGAAGCCAGTGATGATGCTGTGCAGGGTCAGGTAAGGGAGACCTGGCAGGGTGGCTTATGTCCTGGTCCCATTTCTGGGGAAAGAATCAGGGGTTGAGGGTGTTCATCACCGTGAGCCCTCTCATCTCCCTTGTAAATATTTGTCACAGTTTCAGAGGGCAGAGAGCCACAATACCTGACAGCAGGAAGAACTGTGAGCTGCTGTCAAGTCTGTGGTGGGGCAAGAGACTTAGAAGAGCCATAGGTATTACCCATGTGCCCTTGGAGCCATCTGGTCTGCAGCATAAAACCCCTGTTGAGCCCCCTCCACCTTGCACCACGATTCTCTCCCATCTCCCTGTGATAACAGGCCAGAGGCTGCCCTCTCCGAGAGAGAACAGAGCTTTTAGGAAGAAGTACACTGTGGACTGAAAATGGTCAGAGGTGGTAGACCTATCCCAGCCCTGTGATGAGCTGTGCCACTGCTGTTTGCTGTCGTCTTGTTACGGTGCCTACACTTGAGGCCAAAAAAAGTCTTGTGGTAGTGTGCTGATCAAGGACAGGGACAAACCCCTGTTCAGGGTCTTCCACATTGCCTGTCCCATCATGCTGGGTTAACACACCAGGGCCCTGTGTTCCTGGAAGCTGTGTGTATCGTTGAGGCTGATCCCTGGAAGGACACTTTTTGTGAGGTCAGGTGCTCCCCTCTGAGCTAACCCTGGAGAGGGGAGAGCAGGAGAACAACACATGGGTCATGGGGAGGCTGGTGAGTGCAGAGAGAAGCGTTTTAAGTTGTAACCAGGACTGTTGCAGAAAGCTGCTCTCTATCCTCTGAATCTTGCTGATTACATATACCCTTGGAGAGGCCTGGGAGCAAAGGCACTGGGAAAGAAGGTCTATTGGGGCACAGTGCTAAGGAGGGAGAAGGACCTGCATGGAAAGAGGTGGGAGGAGTGAGAAGCAAGACTTTGGGAGCAGGGTGCACCAAAGCTTTTCAAAACCTGGGGCAAGCATGGGGCAGGGAAACTTCTAGGAGATGCTGCTCCTTCCACCCTGAGTTGCTCTGATGTGCTGTGACCTTTTGCCTGCAGGATCTGTTTGATGAAGAGGATGACTTGAGGAAAACCAAGAAGGCTAGGAGGAAAATGATCCGAACCACATCAATGACCAGAGTAACATCAGCATTTACAACATGATCAAAGGGATGGAAGGGATTCACTTCCTCCCCTCCCTGCAGGGAGTGATGGAGGTTTGGGGAGGATGCTGGCACTGGTGCAGAGCAGGGGAGAGAGCCCTTGGCTCTGAGAAGAAGGGGCAAGCCTCTTGCCATTAATAAGTTATCTTGTTGCTCAGAGCTGTACCCCAGCTCATGGTCTGTACTGTGTTTAGCCTGGCTTCCTCTCAATGATGAACTGTGTGCAACAGTTTCAACTTGCTGCTGTGAGATGGTTCTTCTCTTTCCTTCCCCAAGGAAGGGGAAGGTTGGTGTAAGGAAGGGTGAGCCATTAGCAGCTCTTCTGCCTGTCAGCTGAAGGGGGAAGCTGCCCTGTCAGCCTCCTGCTCTCCAAGCATCTCCTCATTCCCATCTGCTTCAGCCCTGCAGGCCCCTGGGCACCTTCTTCCTGAGTTTGTTCCTCGTCTTTTCTTGCTTGAAGGCAGTATTCCTCAACCAGATGGTATGGGGAGAAAGAGGATTTAAATGGAGAGAAAGTGCTACTCCAGCCTGTAGCAGAGAGAGCCTGAGTCCTTCCACCCTCCCTCATGCCCACATACAGCAGCTTCTTGCAGAGTCCATATTTAGTTCAAATCCTACAGCAAATTTAAAGAGCATGGAAGATCATAGCTGACCTTGGGCCTGTGGAGCCAGAAAGGAGCCGACAGCATGTTAAAGAGAGCAACCATGGCCTGTACATTAGTCATCTTGGAATCTGGTTTGATAGTTTTGCTGATCTTTTGTCTTTCCTTGTTTTGTTTTAGCAACCAAACTTCAAGCAGAAATTTGTGGCTTTGCTGAAGAGGTTTAAAGTGACAGAAGAGGTAAGAAGCGGGAAGGCTGCCCCACCTGGCAGTGTCTCCTACAGATGTGTAGGTGTCAGAGTGCTGATTCCCACTCACTGAGAGCACAAGGCATGAGCTGCAAGTGCTCAGGGCTGTTACCAAAGGTGGTGTGAGACACAGCACAGACTGGGGCTTGGCTTTTCCAAAGCCTTCTGGCTCAGGAAGGCAGCTCTGACCCTCATGCTCAAATCAAAAACACCTTCCTGTTGGGGAGAGGGGCCAGGAGAAGCAGCGTGCTGTCATACACTGGCTCTGCCCCAGGAGCTGGTATTGCAGGGGCAATCCTGTTCACAACTGAGAGCAGGCTAACATCAGCATGGGGGTAGATGGCCTTGGCTGGGACCCTGCACCGAGTGTGCAGCACAGCCAGTAGAGGTCCTCCCAGGTGTCTTAACTCGCAGTAAGTATGATGGGTGTCTGAGACTCCTTTGGATGTCATGCTCATGGCGCCCTCCTTTGGCCCAATGACAGTGTCACTTGCTTCCTCCACAGGCTGAATTTGGCTCTCTGAGGTGGGGATAGTGCCTTGGTGTGCCTTGTGGCTGGGAGGGAACTTGTATGTGCCTGGCCTGGGATGCAGGTGACTCCATATCTTTTCATTGCCCTCTGGGCTTGGTCCCACAGGTCCTGGACTCTGACCCTGTAGACCAGACCCAGGAGGTGGAAGAAGACCTGGGCTTGCTCTATGACAGCCTGGAAGAGTGCAACAACAGTGACAGCGGCCCAGAGATTGAGGACAATGAGAGTGTGCACAGCACACCCAAGCCCACCCTGAGGTAAGTGTTGCAGGGAGTCACAGGCCAACAGCACAGTCTATGGGACCTGGAAAAATGCCCTCTGACACTTTTCTTTTGCTTGGGCTAATGCAGGCATTGTCTTGTTTCAACTCCCATCACCATCTTCTGTTGGCACCACTGAACTCCTCACTTGCATATCCTGTTTAATAAACTCAAAACTGCCCATTAAAAATGGCTTCCTTCACATTTAGTCTCATTTAATTTCCTGCCAGTCCAGCATCTGACACTTGCTGATCTGCTGGAAGAGTACGTATTTGATCTAAGCCCCCGCTGTTCCTAGCTCTCTCATCTTTCTGCTGACAGTCCTGGGCTTCTCAGGGCTCTCCACACTGAAGCATGCCTGTCTTTTGAGGACTTTGTGACTGCTTGGGACAATCCTCGTGTCCCTGTGAGATCTGCATGCTCCGTTCCCACCCTTTGTGGAGATGTATGACTAGCAACCATCAGCAATGTTCCTCACCCCATTCCCAGTGGCTTGACTTGCTCAGCCAAGCACTGCTGACTTGGCACAGAGGTCTCCAGTGGACCATGCAGTGAAATCAAGTTTTTCTCCCGCGTGATCTGCATTCATCTGGCCTCTGCTCATGGCTGTTCTGTTTCCATGCTGTACTTTTGTGAGAAAGTTGCCTTTTATTGTCTTTCTACTTGGCTGCCTCACAGTGTGCTGGGTCTCTTCTAGCCAAGCCAAGCTTGCTTGTCATTATTGTTTCTATAGTTCAGTATTTAAATATAATTTGGGTTAGCTGGAATTCCTGCTGAAGGTACTTAGCAGGGGTAGCAGATTTTGTCTGCCATGGGCAAACTGTTTGAAATTAAACCTGCTGGATTCAGGAACCCATGGGGCACTGGGGAAGAAACAGGAACGTGACAGAAGACATGTCTTCCACAAACCCACAAGTTGTTGTAAAGGAGACAGCATGGGCAAGGGGGAGCTGCTTAGATGGTCTGCTTGGACTCCAAAACGAATTTCACATGGTCTCTTATCAAAGGATTTAAAGAAACAAAGGTGCTGTGGGAGAAATAGGAAGGTCTTTTTGTGGTCAGGTAACAGTTTATGTATATAAACTATGTAAAACTATGTAAACTGTAAGAAAAGTCTATTGAGAGTATTTAAATATAAGACCCCGCACTGGCTCTGCAAGTGCCTACTTGCAAGCATCTGGTCACTGGGAGAGCATCCTAGAGTAAGTGCTGGTTTATGCTTGTACCTGCCTTGGGTGTTTGCTGATGTCTCTGGTAGGACAGCTCTATTGGGCCCCGGGCTGTTTTTCAGCCTGTTCACAAAGTGTCCCTAGCTTGGTTTTCTCTCTAGTGCCTCAGTTTCTGGCAGTGCTGAATATGTATCCCCTTGATTTCACATTACTGGGTCTGTATTTTTTCTAAGGAGATGTGAGAGCTGGCTGCCAAGGTCTTTAGTGTAGACTGCATGGTTCCAAGGGCCTGTATAGCCTTCTCAGCTGGTGATGACCTTCTAGCCCAGCCTGTAAATTCAAGATGTGATCCTCACATTGGATTTATTTATTGTGATAGACAGCCTTGCTAGACACTGTGAAGGTCTCTGTGGAGCAAGGGCATTAAGGTAGTCCTTAGGGTGGAGCAGTGGCTGGTGCTCTGGATTGGGCCAGTGGTGTTGGGAGCAGATAGCCATCCTTTTGATCGGCCAGAGAGGCCGTGCAGCTGTAGGCTGTTCCTGTGCTAGGGTGAAACTGGAGCTAGAACTGAGACTTTTAGGTAAGACCTCAACAGTCAGAGCCTTTGACTGAAGATCAGAGGTGAAGGAGCAAATGTCTCCATAGGTGATGGGGAAAAATGGATGGGGAAGGAGCGGCTAATTCATTGAAAACAGAAGGAGGCTGTGCAGAAGGGCTAGGATTTACCTAAATCTCAACCTGCTGAGACTCAGACTTTAAACTGCAGAACAGGGAAAGCTGAGAATTGCAGAAGAGCTCTGTGTTCGGTGTGACCCATCCTCTAGGGTTGGAAGCTTCTGAATTGCAAGTGAGAGAGGGCAGAAACAGACACAGCTTCCATGGGGAAGGGGAATACAGCCCCACTTAAATGGGGTGTTGAAAGCCAGACCAAGTGTATACAATCTAGACACATCCAATGTCTAAGAAAAAGGAGGGGATGAAGATACCTTTTTGAGGTGCCAGTGGCACCAGGGTTATGTCACATTCTGGTGGGATTACTGGGACAGTACAGAGGAGTGTGGGAGAGATGCTGATTAGGGGGCTGAATTATTAGAAAACATATATATTTATCTGTTTGACCCTTAAGTTATTAACATAAGGATTGAAATTGCTGGCTGAGAAAAAGCAAGTGTAGAGTAATGACTGTACAGGGTGGTGACAATGCCTGAGATCCTGTAGCAGAGATTGGAGGGGTAGAGAGAGCAGAAATGTGTCAATAACAGGAGACATCATTTATCCCTGTGTGACCTGCAGAAGATGTCCCACCAGTGCACAATGCCGACTCTAAGCTTTGGTAAATGAGCGTGTTGTGACGCAGCTGTCACAGAGCCAATGAGAGGAAAATCAAGCCTTGACTTCTCCCAGCCAGTGTATAAACACTGCTGCTGAAGAGCTGCTCTGTGGTGGGGACCATCATTTACTGAGATGAAATGTCCTTGCAGAAGTAGTAAAAGCAAAGAACCTAGCAAACACTGTTGTGCCTGGCATCACAGCATGCTGTATACAAATGAGGAAACATGTTAAATGGAAAGTAAAAGGAGCAGCCAGGATGTTCAGTGGTCTGTAGGTATCCTGCAGAAAGCTGCAGATATATCCAGATGAGGACAATAGAATACAATGGAAAGCCTGGCAGAGTCCTAACAGAAGAACTGCTCTATATCCTGTGACTCTGTGGCCATTCCTGGAAATCTACAACCTGGTATCCCCATCTGCACACCAGGTGAATCAGGAGGAACTTTTCCTGGGAGTTAGTGAGTGAGTACATACACAGCTTAGAGGGAAGAGGGCCCAGATCTCCTGCAGGAAAGTCACACATTGCAGATGGGCTGCAGTTGCTGCAAGGGTCCTGGGAAAGTTGACAGGTGAGATCCAGTGATAGAGCCTGCTTGTTTCCTAAAGACTGGTCTTTCATCAGCCCACAGGATGTGAAGAGGGCCCTTGGTAAATAATGGGTGGAAAAAGGGAAAACAAAAGTGGAAGCTCACACTCTGGTGGCAGAGGCAGTCCTACTGCCTCAAGGGAGTTCCTATGTTGACCATTGTGACTTGGGAAGAGAACCTTGGAGTTGCATTGTGCAGGTCTACCAAAACATTAGCTTAGAGGCCTAAAAAAAGGCAAATTTAAGTGCTGGGGAACAAAACAGGACATTGCTGTGCTGCTGTGCTACCTGCAGTGTGGTTCTATGTGCAATACTGTGGTCTTCAGAGCCTCAGGAAAGGGGAAAGCAGAAAGGGAAGGTGGAAGCTGCTGCTGGAAGTGTGCAGCAGCAGCAGTCAGAGGCAAGGAGCCCTCCCTGGAAAAGGAGGAGCAGAAGGGAAAGCAGCAGAAATCTGTGGGAGCTGTGGTGGTGCAGAGGGGGCAGAGAGGTTCAGCAGCACGCTGGAGTTATGGTGTTGACAGAGGCCACATACGAGTGAGATGGGGCAAGGTGGTGGTTCCTCACCCTGTACTGCAGTGGCAGGGGATCACCTGAGAGGGAAATTGCTGCTGGCTAGGAGGCAGGGACCCTGCCTCCAACTCACCGGGGTCAGAGGTTTAGCCCTGTTGGTCTGGGGTGGCCCCATCCTGTCTCTGCACCCAGCATTGTTGCAGCAGACCATGGTGCGTGGGGCTGGCAGTCTGCTGGCAGGTCTGCTTCTAGGCTGTGAGTCACTCGGACACGTCGGTATCTGGTCCTGTGTCCCACCGGGGACCTCTCCACAGTGTTCTGTGCTTGGGACAGGCCAGCGGGGGTGTGCTGGGATCATGGTGACTTTGTTCCTCTCTTATTCCTGCCTTTTTCTCTCCCGTCTGTCTGTCTGTCCGTCCGTTCGTCTGTCTGTTTCTCTGCAGGCGTTTCTTTGAGGGAGTCTCTCATTCTGGTTCCCAGACTGAGATCGGCAGTCTGCACAGCCAGAAAGGGCAGGATCAAGAGTCGGGCAGCCCTGTGAGTTACACCACCACCACCACCTCTTGCCCCCTTCCCTCCCCAGCCAGCCCAGCATCCCTGCAGTGCCTGCAGCTCCCTCTGAGACCACAGCTCCTGGCAGCACCAGCTTGGGGCTGCTCCTTCCCTTCTTTCCTTTTCTTTTTCCCAGTGCAGGCAGACAGGTAGCAATGGGGGGCATCCTCTGGGGCCAGTCCCAGGGGGACGCCAGGTTCCCCTGTGGGAGCATGTGTTCTTTAAGGCCACACATGGGTCACCGGCAACTGCCCTGCTTGGGGCGCTCCATCCTGCTCTGACCTCACTCCCTGTCCCCCAGGGCGAGGCAGACAAGCGGAAGCCAGGAGTGCTGCGACCACAGGAGGAGCCAGGAACGGAGGTCCCTACAGTGGTGAGTCAAGGCTATGGGATGCGGAATGGAGATGGAGCTCCCTAAGGCCCCACCTTGCTTTCCAGGGTACCAGGGGTGCCCAGCAGCCTGGGAGTGGGACTGGGAGGACAAGTAGATTGGGCTGGAGAGCAACAAGAGTGGGAGGAGGGTTAGGGTCTGCAGGAGATGCAGCCCAGCCCCCTCGAGGTCCTACAGCCTTGGCTCTCCAGCAGGGCCACTAGGCCTGTCCTGGGTGAGGGCACCCACGGGTGCGGGAGCAGGACAGGGAGAACGGTGTGTGCGAAGTGACTGTGTATGGCCCTCAGGAGCTGGCCGCAGAGGAGCCGTGTTCACGGCTGGCCCCCGCAGAGGCTGCCACGAGGGAGGGCAGTGTGGACAGGCTGGCCCAGCTGGGACCTGGGACCAAAGCCGAGCTTCCCAGTGCTGTGTCCCCCAGGTAAGGCGGGTCTGCACCCCATGCCAGGGCTGAAAGGGCTCACACTGGCTCCCTGGCGTGAGTGGGGGTTGGTGGAGATGGGATTTCCACAACAGTGTCGCCTCTCCTACATCTCGCTCACAGCAAGGCAGAGAGCAAGCAGTTGTGGCGTCCCCGCAGCACCTCTGTGAAGGACCGGCAGAGCTCAAAGGGACAGGGTGGCCGCGCCAGTAGCCTGGACAGTGAGAGCTCTCCAGACTCATGGCACAGCACCCAGGTGAGGCCCTGGAAGCTGCCTCACTTGGAGGCTTCTCTACTCAAGAGCCCTGCCAGGCCTTCAGCCATGGGCAGAGCAGCCAAGGCAGCCAGCTGGGGTTAACCTTCAGGGTGATGTTGTCATAGGTGCCCCGAAAGTCTGTTTATGATCAGCTGAACCAGATCCTGGTCTCAGATGAGCACCTCCCTGAGAGCATTGTGCTGGTGAATGTCGCTGAGTGGCAGGGGCAGGTGAGTAGGCATGATGGGAGCTGGATGCATGGGGGGAGCTGTAAGCAGGGTCCCAGGGATTCTCCCAACCATGGCAGGGTGTCCTAGGGAAACTGGCACCAGCTGTGCCCTCCTCTCCCCCAACATGTCCCTTCATTCAGGGAGACAGTGCATTTCACAGTGCTGAGCTATATACACGAGAGTCTGGTATGTCTACTCTGTCTTCTGCCACTTACCAGCATTGCTGGATCCTCAAAGCATGATGCCCTGAGCAGTTCCAGAAGGGCTGATTAATGGACTGTGCCTTGTGTCCTCACTGCTTGGTCCGGGCTCCCAATGACCACAGTGGTCAGAGCTTTGTTGGATCCCCTGGCAGAGGTGCCAGACTCCTGTTGCTGTCACCAGGCCCTGGGAAGCAGCAGATGTGCCATTTCCCACTCAGAGATGGGAGATCGCAGTCTGCCACTCCCAGGAGGTATTCACTGCATTGTCAGAGCTGGAGTCTCTGGGCAGGCAGGCATTGTGAGGCCTTCCTACCTCATGCTGATCACCATCATGTCCATGTGAGGATGGGCCCAGCCCCTGACGAACACCTGCCTCCTCCATGCAGGCAGGAGGTGACTGCTGAATGTGAGCAGGGCCATGTACGTGTGTGCAAACATGCAAACAGCGGTTTTGTAAAGCACTGGTGAGACCCTTTTGGGATCCTGCAGCTATATCTGACATCCAGAAACAGTGCTGGAAAATCAAGGCAGAGTTTGTAGCAGAAGCAGCAGCTTCTCAGTGAGAGGTGGTGGAGTCTTGACCCAAGCCGTGCATCCTTTGCATGTTCCTGCTCTAGCTCTTGCCCTTGGTGGGGAAAAAGGAGTGATGCCCATTTCCAGACAAGGGGGCATGTTCTAAGTCCCCTTGTCTAGCATGACTGCCTGTTTTACCACTGTTCAGCTGCATGCAGACACCTAAAGAGGCACAATTTTGGGGTGCCACAGTGAGAGTGAGCAAGAGAAGGGAATGAGCAGAGCCTAAAGCAGGGCTCTGCTGTGGGATGGCAGGATTTAAATCAGAGGGTCCCCAGACCAAACCCTTTATCTCAAGGAGCACAGCCTGGTTCTTGGAACAGTTTTGCCCTTGCCATCGCAGGGTGGTGACTGCTGTGCTCAAAGGCGAGAGCAGGGGGCTGGGCCAGCCAGCCCCCTGGGGCAGAGCTGGGAGGAGCGGGATGATCGGCTTGCAGCCAGTGATCAGTTGATGGTTTCAGCCTCCCCACGAGGACAGGGGCCAGGGCAGGCTGGGGTGGTGCTGGCGAGCACAGCCATGGCCCCCCAAGCTGCTTTAACCCGAGCTCTCTGCATTGGCAGTATGTGAGTGAGCAGCTCCAGGCGCACAAGCAGTTGGTCGTATCCACCTGCTCCGTGGCGGACATCCAGGCAGCCTTCAACACCACCGTCTCCCGCATCCAGCGATAGTGAGTACAGCTTGCGCTCAGCCTGGCACCTCCCTATGACTACAGAGAAGGGCTGGGAAGGGCCCTGCCTCGCCCAGGGCTCGTTAGGACTCTTTGGCATTGTGGACACAACTATAGGAGCAGTTGTAGGCCCTGGGGAAAGCGGGGAACTCCAGTGCTATTTGTGCCCCTGGCAGTGCTCAGCAAGCTGGAGATTGTCAGCAGTGGGTTTCTGATGCTGGTTCAGCTGGCCTGGCAGGGCACGTCCCTTGTCCCCAGACCCACCTGCTGAGCTACTGCACATCCCTCATGGTCTTCTTTTCTCTCCCTTTGGCAGCTGTAACTGCAACTCCCACATGCCTCCCCCAGTGAAGGTGGTGGTGGCAGGGGACCAGAGCTACCTGAGCGTTGTCCTCCGTTTCTTCGTGGAGCAGCTGGCCAGCAAGACATCTGACTGGCTCAACTACCTTCGCTTCCTGCTTGTGCCGCTGGGTGAGAGCCACCACGAGCCCAGCCCCAGAGTTGTCCTTTCCCACCAACCTGGGCTCCTCCACCTGGAGCCAATGTCACCCTTCTCATCCACAGGTTCTCACCCTCTGGCCAAGTACCTGGCCTCGGTGGATAATAAATACAGCACTCTCTTCCTGGACACAGCGTGGCGGGAGCTGTTCAGCAGGGCTGAACCGCCCATCGCAGGTGAGGAGCAGGGCAGGCTGGGGCCAGCGGTGCCCTGAAGGGGAGCCCAGCTGCCACCAAGGCCCTCACGGCTCTTTGCACCCGCAGACACTGTGGACATTGCAGGCCGCGTCGCCCAGTTCATCGCTGGAGCCAGCCTCTCCCACCAGCTCCCTATCTCTGAGGCCATGCTGACGTACAAGCAGAAGAGGTGAGCGTGGCCCTGGGGCACCTGTCCTGCCTCATGCGGCCCGAGTCTGGGCTGTGCCCAGGACAGGGCTGTGGGAGACGGGGGACAAGCGAGTGAGGCCCCATGCTCTACTCCGCTGGCAAGCCGCATGGTGCTGAGGGGAGCTGGGGTTCCACAGTGTGAGGCCTGCAGCGCCATCCCCTGCCACCCCCCTGGTGCACTCAGCCCCTCCAGCAGCTGCGGGCTGTGGCAGCCCCAACAGTGGGGACTGGCTGCCAGGGCTGGGCTGGGCTGGGCTGGGCTGGGGGCTGCAAGCCGGCACTGTGCCCGGCGGTTGACACTCGTGTTCCAGCTGCACTCTCACTTCTCCCTTCTCTTGGTTTCTGGCACCCAAGGAAGAGAAGTCTCTATTTTGATTTTTATATCAGGTATTGGCTTGTGCTTGCTGTGCCGCTGCCTGGCCCTCCCCTTCCCCCCATGTGCGTCCATCCCTCTTGCTGTGCAGAGGAGCCATGACCCCAAAGCGGGGCAGGGCTGCCCTCCCGCATGCAAGCCCTCTCCCAGCACCGGAGGGGCTGACTCCTTGCCTCCTTGTGTAGTGTGCCCTGTGCTGCCATGTCGGGGACAGGGGGTCCTATGGGAGGGAGGGCAGAGGAGACGGTCCCAGTGGCCATGAGCCAGCATTGGCCCCTGCCAGCGTGGGGGTCCCTGGGCCACAAGGCCAGCCGCATGGCACTTGGTGCTCAGCACACCCAGACCCTGATCAGCCTCTCTTCCTTGTGCAGCCCCGACGAGGACTCCTGCCAGAAGTTCGTACCCTTTGTGGGGGTGAGTGTGTTGAGGGACTGGCGGGCAAGTGGGGCTGAGGTGGGAGAGAGGCAGTGCACAGCCTTCTCGATGCTGGGGATCATCTGACTTGTCTGTCATTGCAGGTGGTGAAGGTGGGCCTAGTGGAGCAGTCCTTCAGCGCTTCTGGTGAGTCCCTGGCTCCCTTCTCCACTGTGGGGAGGCCCTTGTTGGTGTTCCCCAGCCCCGCCCCCAACCAACGATCTTCCTCTCCAGTGGACTCAGATGATGCCACAGTCTGCACCCCGTCCCTGCTGAGCTCAGCACCAGCTGCTGGTGGAGTAGCCCCCTATGGCAAGGAGACTGTGAGCACGCCGCCACCCTCCCCATCTGTCAGCAGTGGCCTCTCGGGTGCTGGGTAAGGAAGCCCTGCTCAGGCTAAGGCAGTGGGTGCTGGGGTGGGATAGTTTGAGGTGCTCACTTGGCCAGGCTGCCACATCTGGGAGTTATTGGGCCAGTCTGCTCCCAGGGCAAGCTGCAGCTGGGCTACGGGGAGGGAGAGGAGCAAGGACAGCACCTGTGTGCTGCATGGTGCTGCCCGTCTTGCCCAGGTCTCTGAGCCCTGGTGTGGAGGTGATGGGCCTGCAGGTGGACTACTGGACAACACAAGGGCTGGACAGGAAGAAGGAGGGCGAGAAGCGGGAGACGGGTATCAAGAACACACTCAAGAGCAACTTCCGCTCACTCCAGGTCAGCCGCATCCCCGGCACAGGGGAGCTGGTGCCCCCTAGCACCATGGCCATGACCGTGGTCACCAAGGAGAAAAATAAGAAAGGTAACCAAGCCCACCCTGGGGTGCTCTCGGGTTGTGGAGCCACAGTCCGTTGCAAAAAGGGCAGGGGAGGACCCCACCGGAGGGCAGGGCTGAGACCTGGTCCAGCAGGGGCCAGTCAGTGCAGCCAGCCCTGGGGTGAGGGCTCCGACCCAGGGCCAGGTGGGAACATCCTAATGTTGGCCATGTCTGTCCTTGGCCCCCAGTGATGTTCCTGAGCAAGAAACCAAAAGAGAAGGACCTGGAACCCAAAAGCCAAGTCATCGAAGGGATCACACGCCTCATCTGCACAGCCAAGCACCAGAACACCATGTTGCGAGGTGAGGGGAGGTGCAAGCATCACGGGGCCGTAGGTGTCAGACCAAGCAGCACAGGCTATCTGTGGTGGGGCTACGCCTCATGGCACCTTGTCCTTTCAGTCTCCATAGATGGGGTGGAGTGGAACGATGTGAAGTTTTTCCAGCTGGCAGCACAGTGGCCAACGCACGTCAAGTATCTCCCTGTGGGCATCTTTGGCTACTCGAAGAGTGTGTGAGACGTGGGGGCAGCCCTGGGATGGAGCTGCAGAGGGTCACAGGAGGAGACAAGGGAGACAGAGAGAATGACATGCTCTTGTCCCCTCTCTTCTGCGGCCCAGCCCCTGCCTGCTCTGCAGAGGGAGATACCACACCCGCACCGCTCCCTGTGGGCCAAGACCCTTGAAGGTGAGGCCAGTGAGACCAGGTCTGCACACCCTCCAACACCAGCCAGGGCACCATGCCATCTGCCTCCCGTGAACCCCAGCAGCAGCCTGGGACAAGGGTTGGCACCAGCCAGCAGGGACCCAGAAAGGGCTCTGGGCCCCGCTCTCCCCAGTGGCACCTGCCAGGCCAGCTCCCCAGCCAGCCAGGGCCCCAGCTGGGCTGGGCCCAGGCGGGTTCCCCAGCGCTGGAGCCCGCAGGGAGCGTTCGTAGGGGCAGCGGGTGCTGAGCAGTGCCCACCAACCCTGTGCCGCCCCTTGCCAGCCCCACTGCCAGCCTCCTGCTGCTGCGCCTGGCCCTGCCCCGTGGGGCTGAGCCTCAGCAGCTTTTCTAGTCCTGCTTGCAGCCCTGCTGCTGAGGTTGGCATAGTGCTGCTGAGGCTGTCCCTAGGCTGCTGGGGGTCACCCTCATCTCCCCATCCCTTCCCGACCAGTCCTGCCCCATGGTGCTGCCAGCTGGAGGTGTGGCATGGGGGCACCTGGGTTTTTTTTTTACAAGATTCTATTTTTTTTAAATTTATTGTACCGTTACTTTTCGGGATTAATTTTAATAAATTAATGCTGGTACCATTATGGCAGGGGGGTATGTGTCCCTCCATGGCTGGGGTGTGGCCCAGCACAACTGGGTGAGAACATAATGGGGCAGGGTGCAGCTACTACCTTGCACTCCAGCAAGCACAGCTGTCAGGCCTGCCTGGCCACAGCAACCAGTGGTAGGCCCTGGCCATACTCCCAGCCGTGGGCCTGCTGAACTTTCTGACAGACTACAAACTAGGACAGGGTGGAGCTTGGCTTGTTTATTTAAAATAAAACCCACAAGTACTCAGGAAGAGACAAACTGGACCCAGCCTGTGTTCTCCCAGCCCAGCCAAATCCTTGTCTACCTGAAGGTCGAAAAAGTCTGTCTCCTTTCAGCAGAGGCAGGGCTTGCTGCTGTCTTGATCTCTACAGTCTGGAAGGCAACCTGGGGCTGGACCTGAGAGGTAGGGGGTGTTGTGGGCTCAGCAGAGAT
>VZTL01030431.1:0-13349 GCA_013400535.1 Scopus umbretta
TTTGTATCTTTGAGAACACTTTTCAGACTGAGGCTATGCAGGGTGGAGAGACAGTAGCGTGGAAAGTGTCATTTAAGCAACAAGTTTATGTGAAACTATATTTGGAAATCTGAAAGGTCTTTTCACCCAGGAATATACTGTGGCTTGCCTGGCCTGCATGTTCGCCATGGCCAGCAGTGTGCTGATGACAGCAGCAGTTGCCAGCACCTGGGAGAAGGAAGAAAACCCTGTGATTCCCACCACACCACACAAGGAAAGCTGCACCATGTGTGAGTCTCTTCCTGACCCTTGTCTTGGGGTTGAATTTATTGCATGGAGTCAAAACTCTCAGAGTAGCTCAGAAAGCAAAACAACTCCCTGACCAGAACAGGAGCTGAAGATCTGAATGTTATGCATTCCCCACACAGTGCATAGCTTCTCTCCCTGCCCTAGGAGGAAGACATACCATACCTTTAAATGCCTCCTGACTCACGTGGCGGAAGCAGTCCCTAAACTTTTCCTGGGTGCTTTCTTCCCCCTGCTGCAGAAGCATCTGTTGAAAGATGCCACCTGGGGACCGAGAAAGGAAAAAGAGCAGAGCCATCTCCACCACCTATGGCAAACTTGCAGTTTCTCCAGCCTCTGGAGACCTTCAGCAGCTTCCAGGCTTCACCTGAGACTGCAGACACGAGGGGAAAAGGGAGATGGAAGAGGAGGTGGGCAGCTCTGTGTGCAGGACAGTCTCGTGAAGCTGAATTGTAGCTGCTCAGACTAGCAAAACACAGTAGCTGCTAGCGTGTGGACTGCCTATAGGCAAGCTGCTGAGGTATTCTGTCTACTTTGGTATAAGACAAAACAAGAGAAATAACGGCTTTGAAGTTTACAACTGAGCACAAAAATTCCTGTGGTGGCAGGTGGAGCAGCAATCATAGCCACATTGCAGAGCTGTTCAGATGAGCGCGTTCTGGCACAGCCAGGCTCTTCCACAGGAGCAAAAGGGGCTAACTGGTGTCACAGGGGCTACAGAAATATCATGAGCAACAAGAGGTCAGAGCTGTGCTCTCGATAAGAGCATAGACAGGCTTTTAAGTATAAAACTTGATTTCGAGCACACCTGCTCTCTCTGCAGGAGTGAAAACAGTCTTGCAGCCAAAGTCACAACCATAAAACAACCTTTAAAGCAGGTCCCATAAGTAACCGTCACGTCACCGGGGCATGGCATGAAAGGGGAGTGAAGGCGTTGTGTGTTGCAGCAGCATCTCGCATGCCGAGGGCTTGTTTCACAACCTCAAACGCCCCTTGCTTGAAAGGTCAGGGTGCACTACCGCAGCAGAACTACTTTGGAAAAGTATCTCCTTGTCTACAATATTTAGCTTGGCAAGTTGAGAATTTACTAAGCTTAAAAGAACAATTGACTCTTAACAAAAAAAAAAAAAAAAGAAAAAGAAAAGAAAAGAATAATACAAAAAGGATCAGCACAGTCTCAGGGAAAGTCCAGCGGTTGACTAATCTTTAAGGAGAAAAATCTGAAAACCAGTCAATATAAGTCACAGTAATTTTGTGGGAAAATGAGTGCAATTTTATTCCTCTGTGGATAATTTTCTGCTAGTACTCAAAGATTCTTGTGCCATTATTAGTTGTCCATTGGGGTGACATATTTTGGAGGTATCTTTGCCACAACCAGAAAGAATTAACAGCATTAATTTTCCTTGAAATTTATACTGCAAGGAAGAATGACTGAGGGTGAAGGAAGAAAAGGAACAACAGGACAAGAACCTTCCCCTTTTCTTTGCATTTGTGTAAAGAGTTCTTCTGGACAGAATTTAAAATCTCAGTAACAACAGTTGTACTTTCCTGAAACATCCGTTAACATTCTCATAAAAGCAAACAGAAGTGGTGGGAGACAAAGAAAGAGTATTCCCACCTGAAATGAAAACAGCAGGAGACTTCTGGAAAATGAATCAGCAGTTGGAATGTGTTAACTGATACAAAATTAGCTATTTTTGGTATTTCTGTCAGAGGGGAATGCTACAAATGTCCTTGCTGTGACAAAAAAAAAAAACAAAACAAACCACTTTTGGGATAAGTGGGCTTAATTTGGATATGTTCTCTTACACTTAGGGTAGTCAGTATATTCACTGCCCTGCCACAACTTTCTTTCCTTCTACAAAGGTCCGGTAACATTTTCTGCTGTTGACACTTCACGTCACTCCCATCCCCTGCACCTTGTCTGGAGGCCTTTATAACATGCTGGAGAAAATGTGCTATCTCAGTGGGTCTGCACTGTCACTTTGTATACTGGCCAGATGGAAGACAAACTTTAGGCCAAACACTTCACTAGATTCCTGAGCTCCGCAGCAGAAGCAGAGCTGCTAACATGTGAAGCGGTGTCATAAACATGGCTCTCGGTATACACATGTAGCCAGATGAATGTTCTGTGGTGCTTTATTTCAAAATACATGCTATAAGTTGAATACCATTGCATCCATACAGCACAGAGACTTGTTTCTACTTATCAAATCAGAAAAGATCAGCAGCCAAAACTACTGGAGTACATTGCGTTAGCATTTCCCAGTCCTGATGTGTAACGTGACTTTAAAAACACCAGTTAACCATTAGACCTGGTTTCCAAAAGCAGTGATATGATTCTGGACTCTGCAGTAAAGCTCCTTACCTGCTGTCATACCATTTCAGTGGCTGAAATGAATAATGAGGTGGAAAACGTAAAACCAAAGAGTTTCTGGCATTTTTCACCACACCAATAGCCCCATGGCCAAACAAATGCTTTTGAGTGGGAGTAGTTTCTGGCTCCAATGATTGATCACTCAAATAATGTCAACCCCAGTTCATTCCCTTCGCGTGTGGCAACAAAACTGGTGTGATAGGTAGGCAGGGGTAATCACTGCCTGGACGCACAGGACAAAAACCAGACCAAATCAGTGCAGTCCAATAAACTTGTAACAGGACAGAGATGTAAATCAGCAATAGCGTTGGCTAATCAGTCTTGGAAAAGGCTGTGTGAACCAAATGCCTTGATGAACCACACTTGGTTCAAATCCCACGCGCATTGCATCACAGGCCACCTTCTTTTCACAGGGTGCAGGATTTTTTCCACGTGTTGAAAGGATATCCAGGTGTCGGTGTCAGCAGACAGAGTTCATTCACACACATTATAGAGAGGCAGTTTTGCAGAAATGTACCAGTGAAAATACCCTATGGCACCAAATGTGAAGTTTCTGAAGAAGATGGGTTTCTGTGCAAGCCGTCAAGCCAGGGAAAAAGTACGTGTTCAGAACCTCCCTGCCTACCGTTGCTCCCTCTGGGGAGATAATACTGTGAAATCTCCCTCCTAGCTCCATCTGGTCTTCGGGTCTCCCTTGCTCATCTTGCAAACAACTGGCGGAGACTAGAGTTCAAGGAGATGCTTTGAACAACATTCATTGACACCTAAGAACCAACGTAAGTGAACCCAACTGTTTGTCTCACCTGACTTATCTGCTTGGTCTGAGTTTCCACAGGACTGCAGGACCACAGTACAGAGTCCCCCTCCCCACAGGTACCACTTAACTCCTTTCGGTAACCTGAGAAGGCTCTACCTTGAAAGTCAGGTTCATTCCATGGTATCCTTGCTGAGCCAAGTTCTCATGGGGTCCCCTCAAATGATGAACTTGCCATTCCTTTGCTCACTGATGTCACCAGCCCTTCTCTGCACCTTGTTGCAGGCTGAGTCCACCTGTCCTGGAACTGGCCCTGGCAGCGTACACCACGTTCTTGATGTCCTCACTGGGTGCTTGTACAACAGATATTTTCCTCCCACCTAGAGTCCCTCTGTGCAACCTTTCCTAAAATAAAATTGTCAGGAAGTGGCTCTGTGGCTCCTTGGCGGTGCTCCAGTGACTTCTGATTCCCAAACGGGTGCTCAGGGGAGTTCTTGGAATGATGTACAAGGTTCAGCCTCTCCTGAAGCTTGGCTTTGATGCAGCTATAGCATTTCACCGACACTTAAGGCATAGTAATTTGTGGCTACAGTATAAGCTATACACTATTTACAAGCAGGTCTACCTAAAACACAGTAGTTAAGATGCCTCAGATAAAATCCTCCATCTTCATGCCAAATTTTGTACTAATTTGCAAGAGCAGCCCTGCAAATCGTATTGGTGCTAGTATCCCTCTTATGCTGCCTTTAAAGATGGAGTACTCTGCTGATCTTCCCTCTCAGGATTGTAATTATGAGTTGCTAGCGAAGTCATTTCAGAGGTATTGGAAGGGGATGGGGGCTGATGGTAGTAATGTTATTAAGTCACCCCAGCACCTCTACAGCACATCAGAAGGGAATGCATGTCCTGGATCATTTTTACAATGCAGCTTTGCCTTGAGACTGTTTTTGAGAAGACATTCTTCAAAAGAATACAGAAAAATGACAATTCAGATGTGACAAAAGCAAGGCAGTGTCCACGCTCTCAAAGTCTTCAGAATTTTCAGTACTCTTTTGCTGATGCTGTGAAGGTGAGCACGTTTAAGCAGAACACAACCTCAGCATGGGCTGTCAGCCCAGCCTCCATCCCCTGAGGAAAACGTGGCAAGGCAAAACGATGTCACAGTCTTGATGTGTTGGCTAAAATGCAGACTAAAGATTGCAGCATTTACTTGGTCTTTGTTTAAAACACAGAAATGAAGCAAACAAAAAGCAGTAGGTATACCCACTGGATACGGTTGTTCTCCAACATTGCTGCAGAATAAGTTAGTTGCATTGCTAGGACAGCTAATGCAAAGTTACCTCTTTTGCCCCTTCGTCTTTACCAATGAAATAAACGATGATCCAGTGCCAGGTGCCTAGATCACGTGCACAGCCAACAAAATTATGTGGCATCTTCTGCAGATGGAGGCTGTTGTCATTGAGCAAAGTCACTAAAGATGGATAACATGAAGAGGAAGAAATGAGTACTGTGATTCCTGCCAGTTAAGAGTGCCCCAGGTAAGCTGTATATTTCCCAATTTGACTGCCAGCAAGCAGACTGTACCTGCATTTTGTACCAGATGGAAACTCACCACTAGCCACACCTGATTATTTCTAAGCATAGACACTGACAGCTCATCATCCATTAACTGTTGGTTCACCATGCCTCATTAACATGGAGACTTCAAACCCAGGGACATTTCAACAAAGGCTGACTAATAACCACATAACATACCTGCACTTTTTCAAAAGTTCAGGATCACATTCCTCTATTGAAAAGTTAAGACAGATTGACGCAAACAGTGCACTGCCTGACCCTTGTCCAACACAAACAAATAGTTTAACTTTATACTGTAAACAATCTCTACTTGTGTAAGAGCAAAAGCTGGCTGAAAGTCCTTAAGTGTCCAGAAACTCAACCAATCATGGTCTCCTTGTATGTCAGGATAATAAGAAATACTTTGCATTAACTTTCTGTCCTATTTTGCTGGGCTGTTGAGCTCTGCCAAAATCCCCAGGAGTTTATACTGTTCATTATTCTAAAGGAAAAGAACAGTACAGGTAGATTAAAGTCAGTGGAGCTGCAGAAAAAGTGTTAAAATGACAAACTGGTGCACTACTTTTATACATCTATCCAGAAGGACACTTGAGCATATTTTCAACTTCAGTATGTGACTAGTCCCAGTGACTACCGCAGCCTTAATCTGTGCATGTGCCTACAAGTTTTGGTGACCTCTCATGGACTAGGATCTACTCAAATACACATAGGAGTGCTGACTGCTGGGTTGTGCTGCAGTTTGCCAGTCTCACTACTCTGGAAGGCTGGTCTGAATTCAGCTTCTATATGACAATAATCCATTCCCATCATAATATGCCACCCTTTCCAACATGCATCTTGGAAACAGAGCACTGCTTCTTTAAATGTAGTGGATGCAAAGCTTTTTGATCCTATCAGTAAGACCAACTCGGTTAGAATCTAAAAGTCTGTAAGGAACAATGTTTTGCTTGGTTTAAGATTCGTGCATGAACAAATCCAATCCCATATCTAGTAAATCTTTCGTGATAAATGTTACGTCTAAAAACCTACTTATTCACAACCTCATGCCCTTGGCTATGGAATCATTCATATTGCCAGCCACCAAGCATTGAAAAACCACCAAGGTTCTGTCTTGACCGCAAGCAAAATCATGTTGTGTACAAACACAACAGCTCATTAGGCACATACATTCACAGATTCAAACACTTGCATTGTAAAACTTTGCCAGTTCAGTGCCATGAAACACATCAGATGCATCGGTGTCCGTCGAGTCCCTCATTAAAGCAATCCAGCATCAAAGTAAAGGTATTGTTCCTTTTCTCAGCTTATTTCGTTTTTATTTAAGAACAAATTAGGATGTTAGTTTAAGAGCCAGTCTCCTGGTCTGAGACACTGTACTCAGGCACCTTCCATAGCTAAAGAGATTAGTCCCAGCCAAGGGATAATCCAAATTGATTAGGGCTATTAGCGCATGGCTCACTCTTGCCCATCCTTAATTACAGCAGAAATTTCTTCTTTGGACTGAGAGGAAAAGTACAGAACTCTCCTGCTTGGCCCAGGAATGACAGCAGTTTGACTGCCAGAAGGCTGCTCTATCATTTGAGTGAGCAGAGCTTGGCTTCCCGTTATTTTGTTTATAGGGCAAAGGATCCAGGGGATCCATTATTAAAGACAGCTCTGTGAAAGCAACTGAAGAAGATTACAATGCTGCAGTGAACAGTAAAAGAAAAGGGAAATGGGAGAGAGGCCAGACAATGACAGTCCTCTTCCCTGGGGGTCTGCTCATGGCTCTTCTTCGGGGGAAGAAATACACTGTAAATAAAATGTCACAGGCAGATCCTGGTCCCCAGTCAGTGACTTCCTGCCCATCCCAGCAGGAGCTTGCAGGGGAGCCAAAGTGGGAGCTGGGGATTTCCTGTGAGGCACCCACCCAGCACCACTGCCTCCAAGGCCCCTTCCCAGCACCATGTGGTGATGGAGGAGGCCAAAACACACTGCTGTCTGGCAACCTCTGATGATGTTATGGTCCCTGGGAAGATTATAGTTAACCCATTCAATTCAGAAAAACCTTGAAGCCTTTCTAAATCGTAAGGGGAGCAGAAGCTGGTCTCGCCAACCTCGTAACTGGGGAACAATGAGGGGGCCTACAGAGATGGCTTTAACTTTCTTCCCAAAAGCCCTGGGATAACTGATGGCTAAGACCTGGGATACTTTGGTTTTTTGGGGGTGTTGTTTTGATTTGTTGTTGTTTGGGATTTTTTTTTTGTTTCTTTGTTTGTTTGTTTTTGTAATCCTGTGCCGGCTGCTTTTAAAGTGTGCTCTCCATGAGCTTGGGAACTAACTGTTCTTGGTGCAGTAATATGCCCACTTCAGCCACACTGTAGATGTGAAGACAAGCCTTTATCCACACTGCCTCAGCGCCCCTGTTCTTGGTGAGGGAGAAAGCACCCTTTTTTCCAAACTGCTAGCAGCAAGACAGGAGAGATCTGAAGGACAAAATCACTTTAGGGGCATACACAAACATGGTCTCTGTTGACCACAGGCATTTTGAAAACAGAAAGCTTTGTCTGCAATCTGGGCAGCTCAGCCACTGATGCAAACGCATGGGCTCTATCTGGATGGGAGCACTTGAGCTTCATGGTTATTGATTTTGACAGTTTGCTTGACTCGGATGCAGCACGAGATGAGTGCCAAATTGTGCACAAATTCAGGTGGTCAGAAGCCCACTGTACTTGGCACGTGGTTTCCCATCTCCAGCACTGCCAACAGGGCTCTCAGCAGAGCATGTGCACATGGCTTGGTGTGCGTGCCAGATGGCACAGGCAGCTCCTTCATCAAAATATATCTTGGTAATATCTGGCACTTCACCCAAAGTGGCCAGGTGACATTCCACAGCACTGGAGCACTTGCAAGACTCTAGCCAAATTTTTGGCAGAGGAACAACAAATGACATGAGCTTGCTAAACGAGTTTTGTAGAGGTTCACTTGCCTGGGCTCACTGGCTGTTCCGCCAAGAGGTGGGTTTCGGTCTTGGGTTGCTGAACACGAGATGAATGTCATGCCATAAAACAAGCCATAAATCCACAATTCTTCTATAGCAATGGTTTTGTGGCCAAGTTGAAAGAAATAACTAAGGACTATGCAAGAACTGTTTTCTAGTCAGCAGGCTTAAATTGGATGTACAGGACATCTACCTCTGTAGAAATTTTGTTCTTCAGCCCAAAACAGTTTATGATTTTGTTTTTCAGAGGGTGATAGAAGGGGTAATGAACAGAAGAGGGCCCTTTCTACTGAGTTCAGTGGTTTTTAATCCTGTTGCCATGATAGTTGATTAGCTGGAATTAAGCAGCTACTGTTTTCTTCCTTCCACAATTAAATTACAATTTTCTTCTATGACCTACAATATTTGGGACAAGGCTCAGAAACTCTAGAATTGCTACAGGCATGCTGAGATTTATGCAAACTTCAATTTGTCAGTCCCACTTACTGGTTATTTCTATTATTGCCACTCTTCTGCGTTATAAGACTTCTCCTAGGCTCTGTATAAAGTCAAAGCAAAAGATCTGTCCTTATGTAAATCTCACAAGCCAATGACTGGGTCTCTGTTTTGGTTTTGCTTGCTAGTAGACAGACTACAACAAATTAAAAAGATAATATGCCTCCATAGGGGATTTTCCCACTGTTGTGAATAACAGTAAAAAGCAGAGGACAAATCAGTAGATGGCCCACATGAGAAAGTCAGTGGTCACTTAGGAACTGCTGGTGGTTCATCAGAAGAGATGCTATTGGAACTGCTTAGGAATTCTCATCAGAAAATGCCTATTTATTGAGACTGAGTGTGTTACAAAAGAATTGGCGTGGTACAAAAGAATGGTTTTATCTCAGCATTTTGTCAAAGGAGGTTTTAGAGCCTAATTTAGAAGTGACATTTTGATTGGAAACATGTGGTCATTGAAATTAATTAACAAACTTCACTTGAAACTGGAATGCTTCACAACTGCTACAATGAAAACATTTCAAATTGGCCTGATACTTCTCTCTACCCTTCTTACTACTCTCTGACATTTGATTCAGGACGTTTTCCAAAATACAGGCCCTTGAAAGAAAATGCAGACAACTAGATTTTACTTTAATCAAAGAAGAAAATAAAAGATTTCCTATCAGGTCCAATTATTCAATTGAGTGGCAAATAAAAGGAAAGTTTACTTGCTCTTTTTGCTGGTTTTACAAGTTGAGTTACCCAGCCAGTCAAAAAAAAGCTCAGAAAGCAGATGTTTCCATTTTTCTGTTGGAGCTTGGAGGCGTTCAATTGAAATTCCACAGAACAGCCAAGCAGTTAGCATCACACTTGCTATCACACTGGAAAAATGTGAATTAGAATTACACATATATCAATTCATTAGTGGGTTGGAAAGAAAACAAATACACAATCGTTACTCACTGGAGTCTAAATGCAATTGTCACTAATCACAGTGAGGAAGAAAGATTATGAACTTCACAGCTGCTGAGACAAAAGGAATTATGCACTTCTCAGGCCACAGGAAAGGTGATTAATATGCCTTTATCAAAAGACTTTGAGACATAATAGCTTCATCACTATACTTGTCTCATTGAGAGCAAACATAAAAAGATATACCTAATTTCAAGTAGGCTTTTGCACAGAAGCTGAACATTTTTCTATCACATGGATTACTGTAGGTTGGAAAAGATGGAGACTCAGTCATTACATCCAAAAGTTGATGCTCTATGCCTGAAAAGCCCTGTCTATCTGTTGTTCACTTTTATTCTTCTTAGGCAGATGTTACACCGGCTTACTGCTTCTAAGGACATGAGACATATTCACTTGAAAATTAAAATAATCTGAAATAAAAAAAAGATACTGAGCAAAAGTATGATTGAACATATCAGACCTGATTTACAACAATATGCACGTTCTAAAAGATATGCTAAAGACTTGCCTTCTCAGCTTGCAGCAGGAGGTAATGTGAGCCAATTTAAAATCTGTGTGCTTGCATTTACTTGATCCCCTTCACTTATTGTGATGTTGATTTCAAGCAAAAGAGAAAGCTGTTGCTGCCATGTAATGATCACGTTTTTGATGGGGAGGCAGGAGAAAGGGATTGCGGGTAGCATTTTCTTTTTTTTTTTTTAAGCTACAATAATGCTTATGATCCTCAAGTTTTCTGATTTTACTAACTGCTGCCGAAGTGGTAACAATCTATATCACTTCAGAGGCACCCAGAAAAGCTTCGGACTAAAAATGGTTATTGCACTGCCCTGTCTATGGTGTTTGGCAGTTTCAGATGCTCTGCATCATTAGGGAGCAGTCTCCCTAGGATCTTGTCTGTAAATTTACCTCAAGTCACTGTTATTGCAGTCAAGCACATTCTAGACTCCCTCTCATAAATTGATCAAACTTCATTTTAAAGTTACTTCAACAGCCACAGTAGTCCCATTTGCAGTACTACTCCAGAAACTACACTGCTTGCAAATGTACTTTATCACTCCCACAGTCCTCAGGAGAAGCATCTGTGAAACCACAGGCTTTCAGAGATGATTTGACCTAAACTTAAATCATTTTGTTTGTGGGGTTAGTGTTCAGCTGGATCAATATGCTGACTGAGCTCCTGTCACAGCCCCACTAAGGAAGCTGGGACAGATGAAACCATCCGATGCCCATCTACAGGAAGACCTGCGTGCACAGCTGTGACGCTACAACCTCAATCCTCCAGCTTCATAGGCAAGCCTGTAAACTGCCATCAAACCACTAACCATATAGGCACAGCAAACATCCCGCCACAGGGCAACAATCTCGCAGGCTTCAGTTACAGAACACTAGCAGTTCTCTAAGCTATTTTCCGGACTGTATCTCCCGGCAGGCACACAGGTTGTAGAAGACCCACCACTCTTCTGGTGTAAATGTCTTCTCCAATGAGCTCCCAGCATGTGGCAGGTCTGCTATGCAGTCCAGCCAAAGTTTAAAGCTCCAGGATCAGCTCTGCCTGCATGATCTGGCAGAAAACAGATTTATGGATAGACCTTTGCTTCTTTTATAATTTCTACAGGCATGGGGCAGGCACATGGAATGCCAGAGGATGGTTAAGACAGCATCTTAAAATGTACAGAGATAACTAAAAGTAACTATATGTGGCAGACTTTGTCACTTCTCCAGGTAAAAGCTTATAGCCTCTTGATCCAAACTACCATCTGACATTCTACCTTTACCTTCATTCCAAGGTTTGTAAAAAGTTAGCCAGTGGGTTATTCAGTTTTTTAAAGCAGTGAATTAGAAGATACAAAGTAGGCACAGTGTAGCATCACGCCTGCACTTCTTTCCACTTAACACCTTCTCCTGATTTTGTACCTTTTCTTGCTCATGTACACATTGTATCTAATTTATCACCCTGCCCACTGGTGCAAAGTCAGCAATGGATTTCACCTTGTGGATCTTTTTATTTCCTGCGGAATTCATGTTCAATTATTTAAGGAAACAGGGAAGTCTTGAATCATCTGTCATACATTGACAGAGTGCACCAAGTTGTCCTCCTCAACATACAGAAAATGGGGAAAAAAAAACATTAATTGAGCCAATTAATTTAAATCACTTAAATAGAGGCAAAATAAAAAGTAAATCTGGATGTTTACAGTTCATCTTTTAGCATTCTCTCGTTTTGTTTCTCCACTGACTCTGTGTGCCCTTCTGTAATGGATGAATGGGGGCAAATCCCCACATAGTTGGGTAGTAGTCAAAGCATTTTACATTTTTTAGTGGATGTTAAACTGAGATCCAACAGGCAGTTTCTGACTGCATTCCCAGACACTCAGTTCTCTTGCAAATTAGTTATTGAATAGACTGTTTATGAGAGCAGCATCTAGCAGGAAAGCCCCATGCTTGAACACACAGAGCTACACGTTGGCTGCAAGTCCTACTTATAGTGCTTTACGTGTGCAGGCTATAAGAATCAGCTATCTGGGAGTGTGAAAGTACAATCCAAAATGTATTCACCCATTATTCCGGCTGCCCAGGTGGCATGATTGTTTTTTAAAATGTGCTAGGTCCCCTCTCTAGTTATTAGCATGCTCTATATAACCTAAATGATGCTCAGGTAATTTGCATTTGCTTGATTCAGACTGTGTGCTCCCAGGAGCCTTGCACTGCACGCAGCACTGAGCACTTTCTGTAAAACCCCAGTCAAGTCTCATACTCCATTTGACTGAGCAATACAGTACACCACTTCAAATTGTGTTCTTATCTGGTTGATGCCCTTTACTTGCAGCAGGAAAAAGGTCCTTTGCAATATCAGTAAATTTAAAGTATTCCTTGAGTTCCTGTGGAACTAGATTTATTGCCTGTTGTTACAAGTTTTTTGTATTAAAGTTGTTTGCTTTAGCAATTGCTGCTCTTTGCTTTTTCTTAGTTTAATGTAGCTAAAGGGCATGAACTTGAAACTGGGAATAAATGTACATTTAACATGTTGCCTACTGCTTTGAGTTCTTATCTGGACCTAAAACTGTACATATAACAGACAAACTGCTTCTTTGTGCAAATTCTTTTGCTCCATAATTGGCCATTGCATGTAAGCTTGAATGTGCAAATACTGTTAATTGAGAGGCTGGCTTAGAAAATAGCATTTTTGAACATTCTCCTTTGAATCGAGGTCATATTTATTGCTTCCAATTCTTCTTGTACCAAGAAATCTTTTTTGTCATTATGAGGATGTAAAAGCAGAAAGCTTCTAATTCTGAAACATATCACACAGCCTTCCTAAGTTTTTTGAGAAGACCTATTTTATCTTCAGTATGTAGTTCACCACAGATAAAGCATTTATAAATTTGTCTCTGACTGAGATGTTTTAAAACCTCTGGGGCATGCATAGATGCTTGAGCTATACTTTCAGCCAGTTAGATGGTAGATATATGCTATCTAATGATTTTATCAAAAACTAGTCTTGAATTACATTATAGCTGCTTTTGTTTAGAATTCAATGTCAAAAGGACTAGTTATGGAGCTATTAGAGTTTAATATGTTTGCCTGTCTTACATGGACAAATTGCTTTGCACAGGAAGTGAAAAGATCTTCAAAAAGAAGGCAAGAAATTCTGAACTTGTTTCCCACTCTGTTATTTGGCTTATTGCAACCTTGCAAAATTGTCATAAAAATTTAGCAACTAAAAATCTAATTAACTGTTCTTTATAACAAATATTAAATGGGAATGGAATGAGAAGATTCTTTACTCATTCTCCTCTATTCACAACCCCTCAGTGAGACTTGGTGAGATCACTTTCAATTAATAGGACTGCTTTCACTAGTAATGTTATTACTGAAAGAAAAATACTTGTTTCCAACTCACCCTAAATAAAAATATAAAAATATAT
>VZTL01030435.1:0-16635 GCA_013400535.1 Scopus umbretta
TCTAGGAATCTCCTGGATTGCCTTCAGCTCTCCATGTACTTTTCCAGCAGATGACAGCAGCAGATTATGACAGCAGCATTTTTGTTCAAGTTCCTTAGGTTACTGCTAAACAGACTGATGATCAGTATGCATCTTAAAAGGGTTCCTTCTTAGGCCAGGAAGCTCTCTACACCATTGTCGTCTTCACCAAATAACTATCTGGATCAGTCTTGTTGGCTGCAACCTGCTCACCTTGTTTAAAAGGGGTGAATAAATCTTGCTGCCGCTCTCAAGTTAGGCTGACAGTTTTCCTGAAGCAGGCAGTACCCATAGGGGCTAATGATTTCTTGCTTCAGTCACCAGAGGTTTATCATGCGGAACCTCTTACTGGGAGTTTTTGACTAGATGCATGGCAAGGGTATAAATCTGAAACACCTTATGGCAGTGTGGAGCACATGCAATACTGTATTAAATCCTAAATATTAGATTAATTCTCACTGATAAGTATGGGGTCCTTTTATAGGATTATTTAATGATAAATCATGACTGTGGAATCTTTATTCAAGGCTCTACCTCTCAAAAATGTGTATTTGGCAGGTAAAGGAAAGCATCTACTGTATACTGATGCTGCCTGGCTCTAAAGCAGCTTTGTTTGTTTGTTTGTTTGTTTTTTCTTCAAACTTACTGTTGTGTCCTTTGTAGCTACAAACTTCCACAAGGAGCAGCCCCGGTTGTGTAATTCCTGTTTCCCTTGTGTAGCCTCTCTTAGTTCAAGGGCCTGATCTCACAACAAAGGCAGAAGCATCCCAGCCTGTTACCTTCATGGGTCAGTTTTGTTGCAGTAGTTTATTCTGCAGCATATGGTTGTCGGATCCAACAGGATCCAACTAAGACAGCCAAATCTGATCAAGCATAATGACAAACTGTCCCTTAACGGCTCCAGAAGGGTTACACGCAGTACCCTAACCTTCCCTGCCGCTGTCAGAAACTCTGCCCTCAGCAAATCTGCAGACACTGCATCACACCACACTTTGTCACTTGGGGAGGGAAGCATTTGCACATCTGAATGTGATCTGAAAATTATTGATCTGTTGCTATATTCCATTTGCTTTCTGCTGTCATTTGTTTGATACGGTAGTTCCCTGGGGGTTGTTAATCACTATAACAAACTGAGTAGAACAGCTTTCCTAGCCTCAGCCACTAGAAGGTCTGCATTCTAAGAATCTACGAAAGGAAATGAAAAATGAAAAACGACTTTATGACCACAAAGAAAGCTGCGTGCATATCTCTAGAGAAATTGCAACTGTGGTCACATCTTTGAGGAGGCTTAACTCCTGCCAGCTGGTGAGGCAGGGGGTGGTAATTCAGCTCACGCATCCGTAGACCTGTTCGTTTGCTCCCCTTTTTCTCCTTCACACAAACTGCAGCGCGGTCTCGTGTCCTGTGTCCTGGCCGCAGCTATTAGAGGAACTTTTCAGGAACTCTGCAGCGGATGGCAGTGAAATATGTCCGTGGGCGTTTGCTTTCCTGCGGCTCTGCCTTTTGGCCGTACGCATCGACTCATTCTTCGCCAATCTTCACGATTTACCCAGACCCCTTGAAACGCCGGCGCCCCCCTGGGTGGGAGGTACTACCTCCGAGCCGCCAGGGGGAGCCCGGGCGCTGGGCGGGGCGGGTGCACGTGCCCGCCGGGGCGGGGCAGGCCCCGCGGCCCTGCGCTAAACGGCTCGACCGGAGGTAAGCGGTCCCGGTGGCCTCGCGGGGAACGGGCCGCTCTCCCGTGGGGTTGCCCCGGCCCAGCCGATGCCGGTGCGGTCCCGGCTGCCGAACCTCCTGCCCCGGCTCTGCGCCTTTCGTCCCAGCCTCGCCATGAGCAGCGCCACCGGCACCGTCACCATCCACCAGCCCCTCAACTACCGGGCGGGGGCCCGCGTTCAGCCCACCGACGGCGGCCAGGCCGAGGAGGTGTATGAGCCGGCCACAGGTACCGCCCCGCTGCCGGCTCGGGGTGTGTGTGTGTGGGGGGGGCGGTTAAACCCGCGCTGAGGCGCGGCGCCGGTACCCGGGAGTTGCCTCTGGGATGCCGCCCGTGCAGGCGTCCTGAACGCCGCGGTGTTTTGGTGGCTGCGTTTTGGCTCCTGCAGCGCGGGTCCGTCGTCACACTTTTCAGCAGAAATCAGCTCTGACTCTCAGTCAAGCAAAACATCGGGTGGTGCCTGGTCTTGGCAAAGGACACGACTGAAACATTCCTAAAACTAATTTTTTTTTTTAATTGGAGATACGTAGGTTTCAGCAGAATCACCTCAAGAAAGAGAGTCTTTATGCTGAGGAATGTGTAACAGAGTCCTGAAGCTGGTGGTGAAAGTGTAACAAATTCTAGTGCAAAACAGAGGAATCTTGTAACAATTGGAGCTAATTAGTAACTAGAACATGACTGTGGAGGATGACAGATCTTTTAATTCAGATGAGCTGAATTACAGCACTTCTATAGCCAATTGCAATCAGTGGCAGCCATAGCATGAAGTTCTGTAGACTGGTATAGGTGGCTGGACTGAAGTCTTTGGGGTTTGATGCAAGATAAACCATATTCTTTTGTGCCCCTTTTCTGAGATTTCCATCGTATTTATTTCCTGTTTAAAATGTGCTCAGGTCGTGTGATAAGCAAGCTGCTCTGTTCTGGGGAGAAGGAGGTTGATCTGGCTGTGCAGAGTGCAAAGGCTGCCTTTAAAATATGGAGTCAGATGTCTGGCATGGAGCGGAGCAGGGTGCTGCTGGAGGCTGCCAGAATTATTCGGGTATGTTGTGGAAGCTTGCCCACTTTTGGAGAGGGGTCGCTCTGTCTCTGAGCTTTCTTGTGGGTTAATGTGGCTGCTGGGGGCTTCCAGGAGGACTTCCAGAGCTCCGGGAGGAACGCAGGAGTTAAAACCCACCTTTGACCAGAAGAGACGGTAGGATGTCTTGGGCAATGGCTTCGGTCTTATCACTGTTCAAGGCCAGTGTGTACCTTCTCTGCTTAATTCTGTTGGAACACATAAAACTGAAGCCATCCCATTGAGATCTTGTAGGGCTCGTACTTCTTTTTGCAACTCCAAAGATTAAGCTTCGCTGCACATGATTTCAAAGCTGAAATTGCATAACTATGACATCGTTGAATTTTCAGCTTGTGGGATACTGTTGTCACATGACTGGAGTGTGTCTTGTTTAGCAATAAAAAAATGTAGGAATACTGGTTTTTATCTCAGACACCAGATAATACACATGGGAGAGGATACAAATCAGCTGGCTTTATCACAAACTGCTTTGCAAGATAACGTGTTCTTGGACATTGAAGTTAATTCCCATCGTGGCTCAGATCTGTAAGAAACCAGACCTTTTTTCCCCAGTGTGTATATGCTATGAGAAGACTTTTTCTTTTTGCCAGAATTCCGTAGCAGGGGAATATTTCTGCCTGGGAGATGGTCTGCTAAAGGACACTTCCTAGCTGCGTTGCTTTGCCCGTCCTTCACTAAGTCCTCTCGTTCCATTTTGATCTTGCTGTTTACTGTTTGTCCCGGTTTAGTTCTGTGAACTCTAATCATTGTTTACCAGCCAGCTTCTCAGATCAAGTTTGCTCATCTTTTAGGTAAACAGGGATGTTAAGCAAGACTGGACTAGCAGTGAACCCCAGCGGCTGTCTGTCTGACATTCCCCTGTGATTAGTTGCCACTGGGAAATAGATAAATAGCATTTGGGACTGTATCTTTCAGAGTGGACAATTTCTCATGGCAGAGCCTGGCTTACAGATGGCAGAGCCTTCTTTGGAATTTGCATGCTTGGGAAGCAGCTGTCTCTTTGTGGAGTTCTACTACAGGCTTCTCTAACATGTTGTCACTGTCCTGTGCCTCTCACAGGAGCAGAGGGAAGAAATTGCCACCTTGGAAACCATCAACAATGGGAAATCCATCTTTGAAGCCAGAGTGGACATTGACATATCCTGGCAGTGCCTGGAGTATTATGCAGGACTGGCAGGATCTCTAGCTGGTAAGAACGTTACTGGAGTTTGCTCTTTACGCTCTGTCCTGCTACTCGTGTTCCCTGGTCATTTCCATGGCACAACACCATCTTTGCTGTTGATTTCTCTTGAGAGGGACTACTCCTGTTTCTGAAGATCTTGGAAGGATTTTCAGAGATCTCTACCTAAAGCTGCCATGCTCTGTGGGCACTTACACACCTTCTGTGAGCTTGCTGGGGTAAAAGCTGTGTGTCTCTTGTTTCCAATCAAAGCAAGATCTGTCCCCTGAGGCTCTGGTAAGACAGGAAGGGGCTTTGCTCTTTACCTTCTGGCTGTTTTTCTTCTTTGCAGGTGAACACATCCAGCTTCCTGGGGGATCCTTTGGGTACACTCGGAGAGAGCCCCTTGGTGTGTGTGTTGGGATTGGAGCCTGGAACTACCCTTTCCAGATTGCCTGCTGGAAGTCTGCCCCGGCCTTGGCTTGTGGTAATGGAGACACTCTGCCCAAGCAAGCTTCTCTTTGAAGCCAAGTGATCCTGTGGGGGAGGTCTAAGATTACCTTGAAGGAGGTGTTGAAGGATTAGCACAACCTTCAGGCTGTTACTCTGGCAGAAAGGGAAAGGAAACGGAAGTGGGAACATGGCAGATGCTAAGAGGGCAGGAGAGCCTCAGGAAAAAGGCTGATTGCTTGGCTTTGTACCAGATGAGGATGGTCCCTGGAAATGTCTGCAGTGCAGGACCAGCAGCCCCATCTCCCAGCAGGAAGGTGCAGTTCCTCCCTTTCGCTGGTTGCAGTATTCAGCTAAAACTGCTTCCTTATCTCTTGGGGGGATCTCTGGGGATCTGTTGAGACAAAATCATTGTGTAGGGTGGTTTGTTTGTTTGTTGTTCCTTTCCCTAAAGCAGTTTGGCTGTTAACCCCGCCTTGCCTCTGTCTGGGTTCCCCTAGGCAATGCGATGGTCTTCAAGCCCTCTCCCTTCACCCCCATTTCGGTGGTGAGGTTGGCAGAGATCTTCACAGAGGCTGGCGTGCCCAAGGGGCTCTTCAACGTGGTGCAGGGTGGAGTGGCCACAGGCCAGTTCCTCTGTCAACACCCAGATGTGGCCAAAATCTCTTTCACTGGCAGTGTGCCAACTGGCATCAAGGTAAAGGCAACTACTCACTCAGGGACACAGGGGATCTGTAGGGCCAGCCTTCCTGGTGTGTTGTGGGCGTTGATACCTCCTTGAGCTTCTGTGCATGAGGCTTGTAAAGATGGGGGGATGAGTTCGCATTTTTGGGTCTTAGCAAGGAGCTTGCACGTACAGGGTTATGTTGGGGCTGCAGTTAGCCCACTGGGCATGCAATCGTTTCAGAGGAGCCCCTTGGTCATCTTGGCTTGTTTAGCCCCTGGTTGTGGTGAAATCTCTGAGCTGCTAAAGTGGGTGTCTGTGGGGTGAAGGGTGTCTGTAAAACAGAGCAGCACTGGGAAAATGGGTGAGCGTTTCTGGCGGTAATAGTTTGGTTTAGCTGTGTACAATGGACTGTTTTTAAGCAAGAGTTTATTTTTTGTGAATTTCTCGCCCTCAATTTACTCTTCAAAAAAACTAAAAGTCCCTAAAAGACTTCTAAAAATAAATTCTGTTTTGAAAGCGGGGAAATGTTACCCCTTGAACTCTCCTTACATGTATGTTCTTGTGGGGTGCAGTGACACAGATGCAGTTACAGCTGTCTGCTAGGCTTACGCTGAGCACGAGACTTCCTGGAAATGACTCCTCAGGTTTTCTTGCTTTTATTTTTAAGAAAACAAACCCCAAACCCTCTGAGACTGTCCCCCGTCTGAACTAAACACATCTAGGAAACCCAGCTTGCCCTTCACACTGCTTCTGTTGTTGGTGAAGGACCCTGTGGGAACACTTCTTGGGTGTTTCTTGCCTCCCTCTGGCAGCCTCCCATTTGACCCTTCTGTCCTTGTTTCCCTTAGATCATGGAGATGGCAGCTAAAGGGATCAAACCAGTCACCCTGGAGCTGGGGGGCAAATCCCCTCTTATCATCTTTTCGGACTGTGCCTTGGAGAACGCTGTGAATGGAGCTCTCATGGCCAACTTCCTTACACAGGGCGAGGTTTGTGTCCATGGGGCAGGAGCAGTCCTCCCCAGTGTGGTGGGGTGGTTTGAGAACTGGGCAACACAGCCAACTTGTGACTTTGCATAGTGAGGGATGCCCTGAAGCTCCAATCTTGTCACATGTTTCCCTGCGCAGCATCACAAGGGATGCCCTTGCAGAAGCCGGTGCAGGGCGTCCCAGCAGAGTGTGCCTTAGCTGATGCCCTGTCCTTCCTAGAAGTGGAGCCCCTCTAGCACATGGTACCCAGCTCAGGAGCTGCTCCTGTGCCCTGGGCTCCAGTCTGGTGCACAGAGGTCAAAAGAGGCTGTGCTGGTGTCCTCTGGAGAGGCAGTAGGTTCCACTCCAGTGCGCTGAGCCATAGTCCTATGGGGCTCTGTCCGTCCCAAATTTGGGATCTCCACAAGTGCTGCAGGTTTTGTGTAATCCTGCTGGCAAGTGGGCTCACCGGGGTCATCTCTGGGAACTGAAAAGGCTGCTAAGGTTCTCTCCTGCTGGTGACTTGATGCATTTTTGCCACCTGGTGGCATCAGTATGACCATGGTCCAGCATGGACTCTTCGGTGCAGTCACGAGCAGCAGGGTAATCTAGTCGTCTTTGTCCCCAGGGACAAGTTAGCTGTTTTAGTAGCTGTGGAGGGGCTTTTCTGGGAGCCTCTGTAGCAGGACCCAAGCAGGGAAGGACTGTGGAGTGCCGTGTGTCTTATTCTGAGCAGCCTGTCCTGTATCCCAGGTATGCTGCAACGGCACACGGGTGTTTGTGGAGAGGAAGATACTGGATACCTTCACAAAGGAGGTGGTGAAACGCACCCAGAAAATCAAAATTGGAGACCCACTTCTGGAAGACACACGAATGGGAGCCCTCATCAACCGGCCCCACCTGGATCGTGTCCAGGGCTTTATCAAGCAGGCAAAGGAGCAGGTGAGATTGTGATGCTGCCTTGCAACTGCCCTGAAATGTGTCTCTCTTGTTTGACAGACAAGCAGGTGCTTTCCTGCTCCATGCCTTCCCAATTAAGCTGGTTTTTTTTGTTGTGGTTGAATTATTTGATAGGTGTCTTGGGTCACTAGATTAAGTGATCCAGTGCATGTCTCTGAATCAGCGTTGAAAGTGACATGGCTTTTCATATCCTGATGTTGCCAAGTTTTAGAGACCGTGAGATACCTAGCATGGCAATGTGTAAAATGGCATAATGCGTAACGTTTGGGCTCATTATAAGTTGTGGTGATACCTTGCACACTTTGCTGTCATTTCATTTGGGTTCCAGTTTTGTTAGTTGCACAAAGAGTTTAAAATCAAAGGGGTTGGATTTTGGTTTGGGGTGTTTTTTGCATTTAAGATCAAAGGCCAAATTTACAGGCTGCTGGAAACAATCTCTGTAAGAGCAGGCTTTTTTGGTTTGGTGGTTGTTTTTTTGTTTTTTTGTTTTCTACAGGTTTTATTGTAAAGTGTAAAGATGTTTTAAATGTCAGCACTAGGAGGTATATGACTAGGTGTAGCCAATTTGGAGATGGGCTTGAGAAGGGCACCTGTGAGCAAAAGCCAGGAGGGCTAGATGAGGATTTGAAAACAGGAAGATGGATGTGGAAGGAGATGTGGGGAAAGAGAGGAGAAATCCCCGTCTCTAAAGCAGGGCATTTGATGGAGGTAGGTGTTTCTTGCCAGGTGGTGTGCAAAGGGACTGATTGGCTCGCTAATGAGGGAATTTACACCATGTGAGATGTGGAAGTTAATGTGATGCTAGCTGAGGATCTGCTCCTAGGTGTAGGTGTTTTGCTCCAGTGTACACTGGTTCATGTGGCACTTGCACCTCAAACCAGCATTGTTTGGACTTTTAGGATGGGTCTCAGCCCCTGGCCTGATTTATCAGTGGTGCTCTGTCAGCAGTCATGACTTGGAGAGGCACCAGGGAGGGCACAGGCATGGTTTGTCCGATAGGACTGTAAGCCCAGCAGGGAGTATTGGCCAGCCAGAGCTGTGGCAGCTGGGCAGGATGCTCCTGGATGTGCCTGCCTACCTTCTGCTTGGCTCTTTTTCAGGGGGCACAGGTGCTCTGTGGTGGAGACCTGTATGTGCCAGATGACCCGAAGCTGAAGAATGGCTACTATATGCGACCTTGTGTGTTGGGTATGATCCTTATTCACGGTACTGTGGTCTTTTATGTGGACATTGCTGAGTTTCTTCTAGAGAAGCTGTGTTCAGCATAATCTCTCTCTGTGTATGTAGGCACTCATGTGGGTGTACTAGAGAGAGCTGAGGCACCCAAGAATGGTGTCCAGAGAAATCTCTGCTGTTGCGGGGTCTGACAGGACACATGCAGTTAGTGCCTTTACTGCCTTGAGATGCAGGATGGGACTTGCTCTTCCGCTAGCCAAGCCAGGGGGTGGGCTGTGCAGTGCCGAGTGCTGTCTTGAAGGCTGTGTGGGATGCTGAATGCACAGGCTGTTCCGCTAACTCTTCCTCCTGAAGCACATGTGCTCTGCTATGCTTTCAGGGAACTGCACGGATGATATGACATGTGTGAAGGAAGAGATCTTCGGGCCTGTCATGTCAATTCTGCCATTTGACACAGAGGAGGAGGTTGTGGAGAGAGCCAACAACACCAAATTTGGCCTGGCAGGTGGTGTCTTCACCAGGTATGACTGGGTAGTGTGGCTGGTGTGGAAGCAGTCTAGGGAGGGGAGGAAAAGGGAAATACTGCAGCAACTTGATGCTTCTCTTGCGGTGTGTGGCACGGATATCATCTTCCAGAAGAGCTGGAGTGAGGGATTGCCAAAAGGGAACTTTGTACATGACTGCGCATCTCCTAGTTTTTCCTGAGGGGTTAGGTGGGCCCAGCTGTCCTTCATACTCGTTCCAGGCTGCACTTGGCCTGCTGCCTGCCTTCCTGCATCTCCAGGAGACTCGCACTGGGAGCCTGCCACACTGCTGAAAGCATGCAAAGATGGCTGTTGGCAGCTTGCCGTAGTCTGCTTTGCTGATGTCCTTGTCCTCCTCTCTCAAATCAAATGCAGTCTTCATTGTCCTTGGGAATAGGAGCTACATCCTTTGAGCAAGCAGAGTAGACCAGTTTGGGCTCCAAAATTCACTGTGACCTGCAGGCCTTTCTTTAGTGGGATATTAGCTGGAGGGGGAGGAAGGGATGAATGGCGAGGGATCCAGCTGAATTGCCTTTTTCCTGCAGGGATATCCAGAAGGCTCACAGGGTAGTGGCTGCTCTGAAGGCTGGGATGTGCTTCATTAACAACTACAACATCAGCCCTGTGGAGCTGCCTTTTGGAGGATACAAGGCATCAGGTGAGCTCTGTTTGATCTTCCCTGGTATGTGCCAGTTACAGTGGGTACGAGTGGCACCTGGCACTGCCTGGAGCTGTGTCCTCACTTCTGGCTTGTCCCTGCAGGATTTGGCAGAGAGAACGGGCGGGCAGCCATTGAGTACTACTCACAGCTGAAGACTGTCTGCGTGGAGATGGGTGATGTGGAATCTGTGTTTTAGTGGTGCTGGGGTCTGCTCAAGGGAGCATCAGCCAGTCCTTGCCTGTCAGCCAGAGATGTGGATCATTTACACAGCAATAAAGTGCTCTAAAATTGTAAGTGCCTGGGGGGGAGCATAGCTGGAGCAACATTTAGCTACCCTGCTGCTGCAAGGAGGAATTAACACATAGGGCTCCACCTGTGGTCCTGCTGTCCTGTCTGGTGGAAAGTGGGAACCTCCAAGTAGGAGGTAGCAATTTGGCTTTTGCAGCAGCACGTGCAGCTATGTAGTTGTTATTAGAGGCTTGCCAGTGGCCGAGGCCCAGCCCAGGCTGCTTCCCCCTGCTGCATGCCTTGAACCCCCCTATCTTCTGCCTTCGGACAACTTCAGTTTTGGCTTCTTAACAGGTATGACCCTATTCAGTGTGCCCGTAAGGGACAGGCATGGCCCTGAGAATCATGTCCACACACAGTATGGAACACAGCTAGAGTGGTAGCAAGCTCCAGCATAGGATAGAGTGTTGTCTATCTTAAGCAAAAGCTATTTGACTTCCTGCCTATAGGCCTACTTTTCTTTATAAACATGATGAAGCAACAACTTTAAATGTCTGCCTACATAGTATTTTTTAGTAATCAAATAAATATTAATTCTGTCTGGAACATCTTATCAGAGTGTGACATGAATTGAGGGGTGCAGAAATGTAGTCTGATAGAGAGCAGGGCTGTTGCTGCATGGGTTAAACAAACGGATTGCAAGATGGCTTTTTGATCACCAAAATCATAAAAGCTAAAACATGGCTGCCTGACGGGCAGATTTCTGTAGTTACACAAAACCAGAGTCGTTCTGGTGTTCTGCAAAACTTCTTAAGAAAGCTCTCTCTAATTTTGGAATGAAAATACAGAATGGACAACTTCATTTTATTAAATTGGGGGGGGCGGGGCAGGGATGGGATGACACAAAAATGAAATGTTCCAAAAGCGAACTAAACAAAAATCCCTTTAGTTTCCCAGGCAGCCATCACAATGGTCAGTTAGTCCTGGCGGATCCAGCTGAGATGCTGGCAAGCTGAATACACACCTGTGCCCACCAGCCCAATGAGTGCAGCTGAACCAATGGCCCCTCTCCTTCGGTTTTTAGGATCTGGAGAAAAAAAAGGCACATTTTGTCAGTTCAGCAGCCCATCACTGAAAGACTAGCCCATCCTGAAAATTAGAGGGAGCAGGAACTGGAGATAGATCTCAAGGCAAAACAGCAGGCCCCAGCTCAGTGTGTGCTATTATTAGATTAGTGCCCTTCCTATCAGTAGGAAAAGTGTAGAGATAGCAGGCTGTGGGCCTGCACCCTTTTCTCTACACCCTGACTAGAAGCTTTATGCTGCCTCTTTAATGTGAGCTGGAGGAAAGAGCCCTCAGGCTCCTGTAGGAGACTGAAGTTTCCAAGAACCTGCTGTGTGCTGCAGGGTAAAGACCTACCTCCTGTGTAATAGCCATAGGCGTAAAGGATTCTCCCAAGGATCCAGGTGATGCCAAGCCCTGTGGCAATCCGCTAGAGAGAAAGGAGAGGCATTAAAGGTTTTGGAGACTTGCTGCTTTCATGTGCTTAGCTGTTACAGCAGCCCCGCTTCAGAGAAGCAACCACCAACTACAGCATGGGTCCTGACCTTGCTAGGACAACTGGGACTCCTCCTGCAGGAGGTGGGTGACTGATGCAGTGTGCTAGGGTGAGTTTTGTATAGGAGGAATCGCTTTCATGATGCCTGTGGGGAGGTAGCATGTGATGTGCTGCAGAGCCTTGCTGTTCTGCAGCACAACTCTTCCCGAGCAAGAAATGGTTAAGTCATACAGGCAGCAGGTGCTGAATCTCATTTCACCACCATCCAATTAGCGAGCTAGACCATGGGCCAGAATGGGATCTTGGAGGCAGCTGCTGCCCCAAGCCCCACTCCACTGCCTCCAGCAGGTGTACAGGGTTTCCTCTTGCAGGTGTTACAGACTTCCACCTTGCCTCTTAATTTGGAGCTTGCTGCAACAGGGCTCCAGTTTGCCAGATTTGCCTATGCTGCTTCCTTCCCTCTCTGAAAAGGAATATTCAAGAGCAACCTGATCTGTCTGTTGGTGGCAAAGAAAGAGCTACTAGTTTTGGCCTCTCCCACCTACCTGCCTACTCATGAGTTGTCTACATCTTTCAGTTAAAAATCACCCAGGCTTTTTTTGATTCTTTGCACACCTCCTTTGGTGGTGGAAGTGAGTGGGAAAATTGCCATGTTCCCTATCTATTCTTATCTCATAAACTCTTTGTGAAAGTGTGCTTAGAAGGGGGAGAAAGGGTTCCTGTCCTCCCTGCAACCAGCTGCTGAGCAGCACTACTGTAAGCCCAGCAGGACCCTGCAGGGCTTGGAAGAACTAGGCAAGGTTGGAGGGACCCTTCCTGCCCCTGGACTGGAGACTGAATGCTTCGGTTTGTCCGACAAGGCACCCTGAGGGGAAGGAAAAGGGTCTAAAGCTGAAGCAGCAGTAACGAGTTTATTAAATACTTGTGATTCCACTGCACAAGACCTTGTACCACTACATCTTCAGAAGGGGCACAGCTGTGAAGTGTGATGTGGCTAGTGAAGCAGCCTGCTGTCTCCTGAGGGGCTAGCTTGGCCTACTACCCCCCACCCTCCCCACATCAGGGAGCAAGAGCAGAGTTCAGTCATGCAGACCTGCACTGTAGTGTCACTTACCGGGTGGTAGACTCCACCAGTGGCTAAGAAGAACAGGAAGGCAGGATAAACTTCCAGTCTGAAAATAGAAGTGAAGAGGATGTGTTCGTGCTCAAGTTTCTTACAAAGAGGAAACTCCAGAAACACAGAAGCTGCGAGCGTCCCCTGCTGAGGTCTCTGTTGAGCCTGACTGTTACAAGACTCCATGCTCAGAAGAGCTGGGCTTGATGCTGTGGCCACAGATGGAAAGAGGGAATCTGAGCGTGCACAGGGTTTTAGGGAATTCCTCCCTGCCTGTGTCTCTCTCCAAGGCCAGCCACCCACCTGCTCTTTCCATTTTGTGCCCTAAGCCACTGCTAAATACTGCTTACCCCCACCTAACCCAGGAGGAGTCGTTCTTCCCAGAACCACTCTGATGTGCTGTTGCAGCCTGGTCCGCATTAGCCTCTCCCCAGGGAGATGTGGGCAATACAACAGATCAGTAGCCCCTAGACAGGCTCTTCTGGAAAAAAGACTTCCAGTGTCTTAAGATCCATCCAGAGAGGGATAGAGGAGGCTGCTTCACAGCCCTGTCTTGTAGTTTAAGGTGTGGTAAGGAGGCAGCACAGCCTTACTTCTAAGCATTACATGGCCGTGTGTTTTCATCAGGCATGGAGCCTAAACCCAAGCACTTGGCAACAGCACATCTCTCGCTGTAGGCCCTGTAGCTCCACAGCCCTGTGTATCTTCGAGGTCTGCATTCATACATGGTACTCACGTGTTCTGGTGTGCACGCTGTATGCAGTTGAATATACGCCCGTGTTCAGGGTCTGTGCTGTACATGGTTGGATACTGTGAAAAAAATAAACCAGCAGCAAAACATGAGCAAGCATAGTCTGGACTTGGGAGCCTGTTCTCCAGCAGCGAGGAATGTGCCCTGCAGCACCGCTCCCCAGGGAGCCCTGACCTTGCACTGGTAAGATAGAGCCCGTCTCCTGCCCCATGGCCCACAACTGCCTTGTTGAAATTTGCTGCTTGCCTCAGGGCACTTCATGAACACCCTGAGCAACCTGACTACCGTGGAGGTGGCCCTGCTTCAAAGAGAAGATAGCCAAGTGCTGGGTGACCTCTCTATTTAAATCTCATCCCTCTGAAGGGTAGAGCAAAGCAGTGTTACTGAGGACATGCTCCTACGTCACCTCTGTGGAGCTGGCAGCAGTCCATCACCCAGGAACAGGCTGGGAGGATACTGCCTTCCTCGCCACTGCAGAGCTGAGCAGGCAGCCAGTGCTGCCGCCTGGCTGCAGAGGCTTCCCCAAGCCTGAAATCCAGTGGTCTGTGTGCCGTATGCACTGGGCAGGTTTGCTATAATCCTGACTTCATGCAGTAGGAGTGGGGTCGCCCTAACAGGCACCAGGGGCCTGCAGCACACGCCAGGGGCTGTCCTTGCGCCCACCCCTTCTTGTCACTTCCCCCGAGTGACCTGGGGAAAGAGCAAAGGAGCGTTTGTACTCAGAGCCAAGTGGCACAGAAGCCTCCACATGCCATTGCCCTGACCCACACTCTGACTCACCAACAGGACCACAGGATCAACCACCCCCACCCAGCCCACAGCCCTTGCCCTGCTAGTGGGCTCCTCGATGGATGCTCAGGGAAGGTCACTTTGAAATACTTCTTGTGATAGGGCTCATGTGCTCCCTCTGAGCTTGAGAAACCCTCCTGACACTTTTGTTCCACTGCGATCCCTTTGCTCCCAGCGCTGCATTCGCCTTCTTTGTAGGAAAAAGGGCTGTGCTGTTTCTTGTTCATCAGCGTTTCCGGGCTCAAAGCCTTGTGCTTTCAGCCATCTCAGTTCGGTGCCAAGTGCCTGATCTGCCAAACCCCAAGCTCTGTTGTGCCGTCTGCTCCCATCTGGAGCCAGAATGGCAGCTCCATCCCTTCTGCATCCGTGTGGTATAGCAGGAAATGTCAGCAGGTCGCCCAATAATAAGCAAGGTGTCGCCTAGCTTGTCTATAACATCCCTTGCAGACCAGCTCTGACCTTCCCATTCCCTCAGCCTGAGCACTCACCTCCACATTGTACTTCTTGCGGGCCTTGGCCACTTTCACCGCGAGGTGCGTGACCAAGATGAAGCTGGCAGCCCCTGTCAGGATGACATAACCGTACTCCTTTGAGAGAACAGCCATCTTGGTGCTGTCAGAAAAAGAGAGGCCGTTAGTATTTTGGGGTGTGACTGCAGAAGTGGCAACTCACTACACGCAGATATCTGTGTGTGGAAGAGTTGCTGAGCATGGAACCAAGACCTCCGAGCACCGGGACTGGCTGGAGGAAGGGTGAGCTGGGGAATTTTCACCTCTTGGTGCCTGCTGGGTATTAAGCAGCACAAACCAAGGGCTCTCTGCTCAGTTCCTGGTGAGCAAGCCTTAAAAATCACTGAAGTGTTGGTGGGAGGTGGTGTCTGGAGGGCCCTAGTCCAGCCTCTGTCTCAGAGCAGAACTACAGCCAACAGTAGGTCCCATCGGCTCTGACTGCAGCTGGCTAATTCCCACAAACTCGGCTGACACAGTGCAGTGCCTGCAGGGATGCTCCAGAAAGGTGGACAGAAACTGATTGTTCACAGACACTTCCAAGACCAGAGCTAGGGGCCACCAATGAAATCAGGAAATAGATTCAAATTAAACCAAAAGAGGTGTTTCTTCATGCAGGAGGAAACAGACCTGTGGAACTCCCTACTGAGGGATGTTGTGAGCACAGACAGTTTTCATAAACTCAAGGGAAAACTGGGCAAGCTCCGGGAATGAGAGGTAAACTGGGCGTTATAATACAGACACACTAGAACTGGCTCAGAAATCCCCTGAGCTGAAAGGAGCAGGGCTACACTAACGGTCAGTTTGAATCACTAAGGTCATCCTTACATAAAATAACAATAAAAANCGATCTAGCAAGGTTTTGGTGTCTCCTGCACTGTCCCACCGACACAATCTGTCAGTGCGGGGGAAACCAGGCCACATCACAGAACTGGTGTAAACAGCCTTCCTATTGCAAACAGCGCCAGCACCCCTCACAAAGGATCTTCATGGATCAGGAGCTTTTACTTCTTGTTTGCAAAGGGATTATTATTGATGGAGCAAGGTGAAGACAAGAGCTGGCTTTGTCCACATGAAGTTTGTTGAACAATTATCAGCAAGAACATTCAAAACCTCAAGTAACTAAGAAATGTCAGCAGCACCCACGTGTAATAGAGGTTAGCGTCTGACAGATGAGACACTGAAAATACAACACATTCCCACCCAGTAGAGCAGGCTGGTGGTCACGTTCCCCCTTCAAATTACAAGGTTGGTGGAGAACTCCACCCCCACCCCCCCCAGCAAAGACCAGGCATTTTGTCTTCACAGCGGTCAGGTCATAATCTGGCTTTTTATCTTAGCAGCAAAGAGCACGATTCAGTCACAGCAAAGGATTAAGCCAGGTGTATTATAAAGCTGCTACTCTTGCACTACTGCAATAAAACTCTACTGTGAGCCTTTGCTCTAGTATTCTGGAGACACAAGCAGCACTTCAAAGCCCACAGGAACTTTCAGCCTCTCTCCGATTGTAGGCTTTGCAGCCATTTCCGGATTCTGGTGCCTTGTGCATTTCGGCAACCTTTGCCCGCAGCTCCAAGGACTTTGCTGACAGGCAGTGGCGTGGTGCACAAGACTGAATTTGTACCTTCCATGCAGCAATATTTCAGGCACGAGCCACATATCAAAAGATTGTTGAGCATGACACAGCACAGAGAGGGAACTGTAGCAGAAGAGCTACCCGGGGGGTGCTTTTACTCCAGAACGAGGGCTCTTACCAAGCTTGCCCTAACACTACGGTTATTATGAGTCAGCAAAGCCGATTAAGTCTCCTCGTGCAGACCCACGCGTGGATTCTGACTGGGCTACCAAGATACAAGCTCAGACGTGCTCTCGGGCCGGCAGTGCCTTTTGTCCCCTCCGTCACCAGGCGAGCGCGCAGGCTTAGCTCCAGAGGCAGCGCTCCCTGCGGGGTCAGACTCTGTCTAAACAGGCTGAACGCGCTGGGGCGCAGGCGGGGCCCCGCCGCACTCTCCTCGTCCCGCAGGCTCTTTCCCCCCGGAGCCTGCCCTCGGAGGGACAAAGGGGAAGGCAGGCAGGAGGGTCGCAGCTCTTGCTCCATTTTCTTCACCGTCTATCAGGATAATCAGCACAAGCATGCATTCGGAGCATTCGCTCCGCCCGTGCCCCCCCGCCCGCGCTCCCGGAGGGTCCCCGGCCCGCACTCACCCTCCGGCCCGGCGCGGAACAGCCCTGCACACCACGGGAAGCAGCCGGCAGAGGGGCCGCTCCCGGGGCCGGATCTCCCCGCGGCACCGCCCGCAGGCGGGGCCCCGCG
>VZTL01030442.1:0-26343 GCA_013400535.1 Scopus umbretta
ATCTGCTCCATGACCTTCCCCAAGGAAGGGGAAGGACCTTGTGGTCCTTAATCTGAACTTTAATTATGGATCACCCCAGAGAGCAGCTCAGCCTCCCTCCTGGCAAATATTTGCAATCAAACCCTTTAACCAGCCAGTCTCCAGCCAAGTCTGGACATTTCAGCCACATTTTTTTGCTACACCAGCAGCTCATCCAACACCAGCCTTCCCCCCAACACTGCCCTGGTCTAGTCCTGCTTAGTTACAAGCTAAACCCAGGTTGCCTGTGAGGTGTCATGCAGCTTCATACATGGAGAATAAGGGGAAAAGGTCCCTTCTCCTGCAAGTGTGTCCTTTTGAAAACCTGGGATGAACTGAAATGCTCATACTTTTCCCGGTTTTAAACCATACCATCAACATCTGGCTAATTTTATGGAAGGGCAATGGCTCGTTGCACCATTTGGGTTAGTGAAAACCTCCATTTATTGTCATTACATTCATCCACGCTCTTTGCTAATAGCTCCAGCAATCATCCCAGGATGAGCTGCTTGCTTGGGACAAAATGGGGTTTGTGGGTGTGTGGTGGGTTGACCCTGGCTGGATGCCAAGTACCCATCAAAGCCAGTCTATCACTCTGCTTCTCAACTGGAAAGGGGAGAGAAAACACAATGAAAAGATCATGTGTCAAGATAAGGACAGGGAGATCACTCAGCAATTACTGTCATGGGCAAAGCAGACTCGACTTGGGGAAAATCAGTTTAATTTATTATGAATCGAAACTGAGTAGGGTAATGAGAAATAAAACCAAACCTTAAAACACCTTCCCCCTTGCCCCTCCCTTCTTCCCAGGCTCAACTTCACTCCCCATTTCTCTACCTCATCCCTCTGAGCGGCACAGGAGGATGGGGAATGGGGGTTGTGGTCAGTTCATCACACGTTGTCTCTGCCGCTCCTTCCTCCTCAAGGGGAGGACTCCTCACACTCTTCCCCTGCTCCAGTGTAGTTAAGGACTCAGTCCTACATAAGACTTTTTAAATGCAACTAAGCCCCTCAATCCACTCTATTTCCTCCAAAAATCAGCCAAAAAAAAGCACACAATACGTCAACTTGGGATTCATAGTTTCCTTCTCCTCCCTAGAAGGGCACAGAGCCAGAAAGCCAGTGAAATCCATCATGGTTTTTGGGATGTGCTCAGATATTCTGTGTTTTGGAGGGGCAATTGGGACTGGGAGGGGAGATGGGATGGGGCAGGGCTTTGATGGGTGCAGGACTGGGCTCACCACACAGGCTGGCTCCAGCTGCACCCAGGTTGTAGTAGCTGCTGTCCTCTCCCTCGCTGTTGAAAGACATTGCCTAATTCTTGGTCTAAGTCTTTCATTTGAGACTGTTAATCCTTTGTTCCCAGTTAACATTTTAAGTACTGTGTTTTGCAGGGGCTTTTCATGAAACTCCTTCAGTGACCTACTTTGAGTTTAAAATAACCTTATTAGTAACACAGTAATGATAGTTAGCCTTCCTACATACGATTTGTCTTTAAGGCATTGCTCCAACTTACGGTAATCTTCACAGTGGTTGAGAGGCAGGTGCTCACTGCAGTATTTTGAGACAATTCTGTTAAAAATAGAAATGGTGCCACAAAAATTGGTTGATTCTTAGGCTGTTTTCCACCTGATTTTTTTTTGAAGTGTAATATTGAATTCTGTTGGAAAAATGAGGTCATTAAAGGACAAGGAGATAATGGCTGTCCAACATTTACCCTGGAGAAACTTTCATGTATGAGCAGCTAGACTAAGCATAAAGCATCTGCTCAGTCTTTACTGGCAGCAAGACCATTCACTGCATTTCAATCCATCAGAGGATCTTTTGGGTAATTTGATATAACAAAGCAGGTAAAAATGAGCTGAAAGCCCAGGAGAGTATTTCCAAGATCCCACTGACTCCAGAATATTTGAGAATATAGCTAAGTCCAGACCAGGAGAAAAAATTGAGTGTTGTCCTTTGGCTACTTGCTCATTCTTTGAGAAGTTCTAGACTAAACCACATACCTTGTTCATGGGATGTGCTTGGATCCATTGCACAAACCCCTTCCCCAGTCAACTCTGAGTTGAACGCCAGGTTTTGCCAACCTCCATGCTCTTTTGGGAAGAAGTTAGAAAACATCCAGAGGAAAGCAACTGCTATATTTTGCTGCTGTGCCATCACTGCAGTTAGGTCTGAGTAATTCCCTGAGCAGTCAAAAATCCCTTTGTTGTTCAGTTTTTGGACGATGGCAAAGCATTTGATATGCTACCATAAGTTTTAGCCTAGAGATAGGGTTGAATGTCAAGCTGAATAGGATTTTATATGTAATTAGTGATTCATATGAGTAGACATTGTATTGGCACATTTTAAACAGCCATAGGATTTGAGCCTCATGGAGGAGTACTTGAACGGGAAAGAAGTAAGAGGAAGAGCTCCTCTGAGTTTGGTGTTGGTTGATTGGGCTCTCCAGTTTGAAGCAACAGGTCATCTATTAACCCAAAAGAGGTTTTTTATGCCTCTATTGCAAAGAAAGAAATCTTAGTTTTATGTATTTTCTGTATACCCTGCCTGAGGGCATGAGCTGATCTTAGGAAAGATTTCGAACTGGGGGAGCTCATCTTTCCAAATTGAAGTTAAGGTATTGACGTACTCCCACAGCAGTGAGCCGGCTTTCCTCCGTGCCTGTATTTCATTTGAATTCCCTGGAGGTGAAACGTAGATAAGAAATAATATGCTTTGTGATTCACTGTTGCTTGTGTGTGGAGGAGAAAATACTGATGCGAAGGGCCCTGCACAGCACCACGCAGCTTCTCTTTGCACCACCAAGTACGTGGGGCTCCCAGGGAACCAGCTGCAACAGGAAGGCCAGACAAATCTTATTCCATTTGCTTAGCAGAGACTCTGTAATGACTCCTTACTAACAAAAAAACCTTTTTGCATCTTTAAATGTTTCTCAGGGAGGTTGGCACAACACGGGAGAAGCCAGTACTTGCTGCAAATGCAGGTGCATTTGGGATTTTCCTACCTTTTACTTGATCAATTCATATCCATTTTATTCCTTCCAATCTCCTGCTGGTCCCTTGCCACCAGCCACTGTGGGAGGTGGACCTCAGTATGACTCACCCTGCACTTATGGGGAAGGAAATCAATGGACGAAGTGATTCCTCTTTTGGAGAGACAGGAAGTTGTTCTCCATCTCATGATGTTTTCCAAGTTTTCATCCAAATGAAAATGTTTTTGGCTTGTCAAACTGAAAGCAGAAGTCAGGGCGACTGAGTTAATTCAGTTTCACTAAAAAGAAATCATTTTGGAAAGATCTTTGCATGGAGAAAACTGAGGTGAAAAATTACATGGACTTGAAGAATGAAAGTTGTTTCAAAATAAAAATCAAGGTTGCACTTTTTTTTAAACACAGTATTACAGCATCTATAAACCCATCTTTTCACAGTTTTTGTTGGAAAAGCTTTTTACTGCAGGTTTCAGTTTGGATTAATCAGTTGAAAAAAATCCCAGGGTGATTTAGCTGGTCTTTGTCTCATTAAGTTTAACAAGAGATCGAATAAGTGGACAAATCAGGAGGGGACATATGTGAGGGCGCCTTGCCCGGGCCTCTGGGAACTTGGCCCATGCACACTTCCAAAACTGACTGTTTCACTCTATGGCATTTGTCATGAATTGAAAGATTACCTCAAAAGAAGGGAACCTGATGCTTTGCAGTTCAGCTGCTTGAAGACATCCATCACTGCAGGATTCCCACTCACGGCCATGGGAGCCCCCTGATGTGGGCAAAGGACATACCCCAGCCCTCGGCATGGCAGAGAGCCCCCCAGACTGCTCCATACTTGGAGGGAGGAGGCAGGCTGTGCAAGCCATAGGTGACCACCCTGCTAATCTATGGCCTGGTTTCTTCAGGCAAGCCCTGTGCTGTACCTTCAGAAAGGCTTATGCTGGATACGTCACCGTACGTATCCATATGCTTAAAAATAGAATATGGCACTGTGACTCATTCCATATAAACCTGTTAGTCCTAAAACACAAAGAAATGCTTAAATGTCTTTGCTGGAAAATTTATTTCTCTGTTCCCAAAGCTGAAGCAAATGGCATGGCATCGCATAACCCTCCCACTATTCTGTGCATTCAGTTTGTCCTTACTTTGCTCCGCCAGCAACTTAAAATGGAAAATACCTGCAGGAGACCCTGTATTTTCAGTCATGCCATGGAGTATTGAGTGCATTGGAAGGCTGGCCTCTGAGACTTCCAGTAATATCAATAAATTGTCCCTCTTTGAAAGCCCTATTAGCACTGCATTCTCATCCTTCAAGAGTTGTTTGAGTGGTTTCTACCTAATGAAAATTACAGCACCCCACAGAGCTTAATGAAAACACCTGGTGCCTGCCTGGAACTGCTTTTATTGTAGCCAAACATCTCGAAGTATATTTACAAAGATGGGTTAACACTGAGATTTTCCTTGACAGAGTCAGGGAGCGAAGGCAAGCTGTATGAAGCCAGGCTCTCCTCTCTGCTTGCTGAAAAGTGGCAGTTGTTTGTTTAATGAAGGAGAGCTAGGGTGCAGCCATGTACCTTGAGGCATTCACCCACAGAACAGCTTATACCAAAATGAGTTGGGAACCATCTGCCCCGTGACACCTGGGAACCTTTGGGAAATGTACCCAAGGGTCTCTGTAGGACGGTCTTGTTTTCAGGACAAGAAACCTGCTCATGGTTGCAGAAAGAGAACCAAATCCCTGCTGCGTGGGAGGGCTGGGGCCTTTCTGCTCCCAAAACCAGGGTTTGCAGAACCAAAAAGGCAAAGCAGAGTTGCCATCCTCGCAGAGCATGACACAGACATGCTGGGAAGGAGTGTGTACCTCTCTGGTGCTCAGCAGGAGTTAAGTGTGTCTGAGATCCATGTCAAAACGTACCTCCCCTTGCACAGTGCAAGCCAAGTGCCTGATGTCCCGCTCTCCCGGTCCAGCAAGAAGGAGAGGGAGGGAGGTACCTGTCACCTCCACATCCTCCTGCTGGCAGCATCGCCCAGGGACCTGGTGTCCGAGGGCACCAAAAGCTGAAGAGCTGCCTTCAGCCTTCTCAAGGCAGAAATCCCAGAGAGCCTCTGTGGGAGAGAGATTGCTCTGAGACAAGCACAGAGGAAACAACATTAATTTAAAGAGAAAATTAAATTAAACAGAAAATTTGAAATGAGGGAGATTGTTGGCTGTCTCACCAGGAAATTACTGTCCCTTAACATAGTTAAGCAGGCAGGCCCCAGGGCAGCTGGGCAGATCGCCTTAGACGACCAGAGCACAAGGAGGTTTGTAAAGGGGGATGCTCAGGATGAGTCCAAGCACTTGTGAAGGGGTACCATAAGCAGGCACAGTGGGACAGTGCACTATTGAATGCTTAGAGGTGGGAGACACCTCCAAAGCATCAGATCAGCCTCCTTCCATTCATTTGCAGGAGACTGGTGGGAGAGGTTTGGTATTCCAGCATCAGCACTTGATGGTCCCTGCACAGCCCCAGAAGGCCCTGATGTATGCAGTCCATTCTGTCCTGGGGCAAAGTCAGCATCTCCTGGGAACCCTCCTTGAGCCTGGTTGCAGTTGGGGTTATTTCTGAGCCTTGAGGACAAGCTTCAGACACATCTAAAATTGGGATGACACAAATGTGTCTCAGCAGTGCCAGTCCTCACCTTCTTTGCAATCAGGTCCCCTCCCCAGTGCCTGCTCAGCCTGGCACTTTCAGGACAATTGGCTGGTGGTCAATGCGTGCACTTTCTCCTGTGCTGTCTCTGCAGGGAAAGGACTGCAGAATGAGCTTTTGTCAGCCCAAAAAGGGAAGGCACTAGCACAGGGAAGCACTTTGCACTAGCGCTTTGCCACGTTCATCCTCCTTCATCTCCCTTTGGGCAGCAAGCGTCACCTAACCTGTGAGGGTCTCTCCAAGTCTTCAGCTCTTCAGCAGTTTACCTTTGAAATCACACAGTGGAGCATGGCTGCTGAAAGAAAAGGCCTTTCCTCACTCCTTCCTGGGAAGGCTGAAAAAGTTGAAGGCAATGGAGACAGGGCATGAAAAGGCCCCTGAGTGGAAATAACCATAAAGAGAAATAAATGGGTATTAAAAAAAGAGCGAGCTTTGTTCATCCAAACTTGCAGCACAGCCCAAGCTCAGAAATTCTCCAAGGACAGACTGGATTAGTGATAGCCTTCAGGAACATGGAATAAAGTGTATAATTGAAAACAGCATCATCTTCATCACAGACAGGGAACAGAGCAGAGTTAACTCAGCTGGTAAAAATGTCAGCTAAAATATCTCCTCCTTTTCATCCGTACGTTGATGTTTAATGCATATTTCCTATTAGAAATGGCACGTAAGTTGGAAAAGTCTTCTGGCTGGTTCCAAGCTTTCTGTAATGCTTGAACACATTTCACCAGTTTAGAGCTGTGTTCATATTTATGCTAATAATCCCTCTTAAATACCAGTTTAAACAAAAATTCCCAAAGCTGAAATCGATTAGGTATTTCTGTAGATGAGTGCTGAAGATCTGAGAACTTGCATAGCACATATTGTAGTATGAGAAATAGCAGCAACCTAATAATACTACCTGCTTAGTAAACATAATGGAAATGAGCAGAGAGCATTGAATAAATACAGCTCCTTTGGAAGTGTTAAAGACTGCCTTAAAACTGTGGGTAAGGAGGTGTGGGCTTGGCAGCTTGTTTTAAACATGGTAAAACATAAGATGTTAAATTATGCATTTCAAGATCCAGAGAAGTCAGTGAAAACATCTGCAAAAGAAAGACTTAAGTGTCAAGATTCCATGTTTGCTGCCTTCTGCCTGTACGCAGGCAAAATATATCTTCATCCCAGCCTTATGTTTGGTGGAAATTTGGATTTATCATACCTTTTGCTGAGTTCATGTTGGAAGGCAATTAGTGAAAGAGCTTGAGCAGAGGCCATCAATATTGCTCTGCTTGATTAAAAAACCCATCTGGAGCTGGCAGTGAACTAGCCTGCTATTGGCAGGGGTTATTTAGTGCATCACTGTTACTCTGCAAAACTCTGCGTTTCCTCCATTATCACAGGGTGAGATCCCTGTGGGTGGAAACTTGGGAGATGGTTTAAAAAGTGAATATGGAATGGTGTGAGACTGTGACACTTGTCAAAGAGATCAGCCCTAGAGGCTGCTGGCTGTCTGGATTTTGGTACAGCAGATCCAAAGGAGGGGCTTCAGCATCCACTGGGGTTTAGCTCATCATTTACTCCTTTATCTGCTTATTATGATAATGAAGGGTGAAGTACCTGCACCTCCTGTGTTGTAACCACAGTGGTCTAAGGACATAAACAGTGCAAGATCTGAGGGTAGAGGTAACAGCTTGGTTTACATCGCCTCTAATAGCTGGAAATAGGGGCAACATGAGCTCTTTTTAAGCTCTGAAATCTTACTGGTGTAGGGCTGTGTGGGCTGAGCACTGCAAAGGGAGCAAAGAAAGGTAGAAACAAAACATACCTTAAATGAGCCTTTATTCCCACGTTGTTCCTTTACTGGGTCCACTTTGTCTTTGGAGCTAAATCTTCAGCCCAGAGCAGAAAGGGTTGCGGATCTGAAAGCAAGCCTGCTTGTTCCAGATGGACCATCTGCTCCAGTAAAGGTATTGCCTCTCCTTACTGACTTTCTCCTCATCACAGTTTAACATGTACGCAGAAATCAGTCTGAAACCTCTTGCCCCATTCCTCTCAATGTGAATTTCATACCTGGTCAAAGGGGATTTGGGTCACGCATGAGGCACAAGGGAAGCCCTTGCTTGTGGCTAGAGAACAGAGTCACAGGCTGGCCAGGAGTTATGCCCAGTGTTATGTGCTGGGGCTTAGGGCAAAGCTGGGAATTGAGTGTATTTTCCCAAAGCCTGCTGTTGGGATTTACGCATGCCATCCTCACATGGATTGTGGCTCTTGCTACTAATTTGTTATGTTGTTTATTCATTCCCTCTGGTCCCTCTCGTTCCCGTTGTAGATGTGGGAGAAAAGTCACAGTGAAATGTCTCTGGCTACAATTTGTTCCACCAGTTTGCTAGCATGACATGAGACTGAGGGATCAACTGAGCTCCAGGTTTCCCAGCCAAAGCAGGCAGTGTAGAGGTGGTGGTGGTCAGCATTTTAAAAGGTCAGTCAGGAGCCTAAGATCTATTTCCCCTGGCAGGGGGCTATTAGTGACTGAGGAGGTCTATGGTTGAGGAGGAGAAAAGGTAAAATAAGATGAAGTAAAGAAGTTAGACACAGTGGATACAGTCTCATCAGTACTGGTTTTAGATGCATTTCCAATTTTTACTCAAAACAATGGATTCCAAAGAAAGCTACTCCCAGGAGTGGAGCCCTTCAAAGCTGCAATGCTTTATCTTGGGTGAATCACTGAGTCATTAACAAAGGAAACTAGCCTGATTGCTTATTTTTAAACCTGCTTTTCTCAGACTCCTCTGGAAGTGGAATTTCACAGCTCCTGCAGCCCAGCCTTTGCTCGCTGCTTGCAGCCACCTGCCTAGCAGAGCTGTGTAGCAGCACCTCGATCACCTTCCTGTGCTCAGATGCTTGGAAAGGGCTGCATTACCATTCACAGCAACATATGGGCTATTTTTCACCAGCGCTAGGGCATTATTAAGTCCTTTCCAGCTCGAGGCTGGTACATTTCCTTTCAAGGTTCAGAACATGAAGATAAAGAACTGTGGAAAAGCTCTCCTTCAATCACTGCTGGGAGAAAACCCTTGGATTTGTTCAAATACTTGGACACAGATTTAGCTCTGGCATAACAGGGCATGGCTACTGTTCAAGTCACTCCGTTTGGATGCAGGATGCTATCAGTCCTAGTGACTTCAGGCTCAACTCTACTTCTTTGGCCAGTGGGCTGGGACTGTGAGGACAGCTGTGTCTCCTGTGCGTTATTAGTTACCAGAGTCCTTCCCTGTATTATTATCTGTATCTTAATGTGATTTTTAATGGGCAGTATTTTAATATGTCTAAATACTTTAGATTGTCATGTGAACCTGTCAGAGACTGCAAGAGCTGAGAGAGTATGCTGCAAATTAAAAAGAGACTATTTTCTTCCCAGGGTGCCTCTAACTGACCATGAGCCAGTTCTTGCTCACTTTCAATGTCCCTTAGCCATTTTAAGCTCAAATATCTTAATGAAGCCTTGGGATTTCAGGGAATTCTTGTGTAGACCAGAAATGAGAGTCCTTGATGTGTCCTGGCACAGATGCTGGTCCCTGTGCCCAGGACCAGGAGGGATTCTCTCTCCAGCTATCACTTGTTTGTGAATGTGATGGATATGGTGTTGTGCAGTTGCAAGAACACTCTTTTCAAACACAAGATTTTAGGTTTTTTCATCTCTCAGTCTATAGCACACGGAGCCATAAAGGGTCACGCTGCAGCTTGGTGCTTGTGCCCAGAGGAAGAGTATCACTGTCACCCTTCTGTTATCACCCTTCTCCTTAGTGTTTGTTTTCACTAAATGCTGATAAAGAGAAGAGAGTCCCGGTACCACAGAACAACTGAATTTATAGAGCAGTTTGGTCTTGTAAAGAAGTAGGAGGAGCAGATGTAGAGCCTGATACACAGTGACTGCAATTCTGTGTTCCTGCATTTGTGTGCTGGTTTGGATTGGACCTTTGGCTGTGTTGGGAGAAGAGTTAAATGTTTCCACCTTGTGAACCATGCAGAGGTGGGATGGCTCCCAGCACACACCGGTGTGGAAATCAAAGCCTGATCCCACAAGACCGTCTCCTGAGGAGGGGAGCGGAGCACTGCGAGGGCCATTTAATAATAGATCTGAGATGACAGTGCAGGATGTCATGTGGAGGGATCTTCTGCACTGGAGAATGATGGAAAGAGAACTGGCTAAGCCTTTTCCCCACCATCTGTTATTAAAGCATCTCAGTTTTGCCAAGATCCTTCAGTTATCTGCAGAAGCCTCCTCATAATGCTGCTTTTCTCTCCTTGAGGGTGATGAGTATCCTGCAGGGCTTAAAATCTGTCTGGACCCTTCCACTTTTGCTCAAGATCATTCCAAAAATGCTATAATAGGAGCTCTGTACCAAGCCAGGGCATTGTTCCTGCTGCCCAAGGATGCTGAAACACAGCATGTCTTGTGTCACAGGTGAGGGCTTTCAGATGTTGAGGGAATGAAAAATATGATTTTTAAAAAATAGATTTGGGTTAACATTTTAACTGAAAAAATTACCTGAAAAATAAATATTTGTTCTTCACCTTTTGTCAATCTTAAAAGGAATAAAAGACCCCCCCAAGACATTGGGTTCTGTACATCCCATGTTGGTTTGTGAATTCAGATGTCAAATCATTTTCCCGGGTCAGATGTCACCTTGCCTGGCAATACCACGGTGAAAGAAAACAGCTGAAGGAAGGACATTATTGTCAGACCATATTCATGTCATCTTTTATCCCTAGATAGAAATGTCTGTTATTCGCTACCTTTGTGGGTCAGGCCAAGTTCAACCCACGTAGGAAGACTATTACAGACAGAGCTATTAAAAATTATTTTCACCTGAAGATTAGCACTTTAAGACATAAATATTCAATGTATTAGAGTTTGGGAGAATTGGGGAGCATACTGTTAATAGAAAATGAACTCTTGCTTCAAACTACTGGAAAGGAAGTGCTTGGGAATTTCCCCCGCAACATTTCCTATGCTCCCATCAGCTCCCACTTTCATTTTTCTTTAGTTTTCAATGACTCTCTTCATGCTTTTCAATAGCAACAGGTGACCCTGTTTCCACTCTTCAAAGACCCCACCAGAGTTTGTTACCAGACACTGAGGTACAAACATGCAGAAATGCAGTACTTGTAAAGTGCATCATGAAACCTCTCTGGATCCGACTCTCACCAGTGGTGTCAGTGGAGTGATGCCACCTCCCACCAGACAAGAATATGATTTTGTGTAACTTTTTCTTCTCATAAGAGAATACATCTAATAACACTGTAATATGGTAAGGTTGAACAACAGAATATGAAAAAAAGGGGAAACTACTGAAACCCAACTGGACTGGTTGCCAGGATGGTATTACAGAGCTAGCAAGGGAAACCGCTTTGTTGAGTATACTTATGATCAAAATCAACTGAAAGGCATCAGTCACACTGGATTTTAATTAGCCTAATGGCCGTGCCTAAAATGCAGTCAGATTTATCAGTTAGAAATCCCTTTAGCTGTCCTTATTTTGTGAAGCACTAATACTAGACCATTCCAAAACAGAAAAGACATTACTCATACAGTATGTCATTGAAATATAGAAATTGCTTCAGGTCTTAACTGCACAAAAATTAGTGGGATAATTTCAGAAGTATTATTTGACCAATTTATTTTTATTCAAGTATTTTTTAAAAGATCATCAAGCTGCTTAGGCCATATTGCACTCGCAGCACTGAGGGCATCTTTTCTGAAAACCCCTGGGATGATTCCCAGGACTATTGCAGGGAGAGTGGACCTGCTTTTTCCTTTTAAGGGTCATTGACTTTGTCTAATTTTCTATACTTGCTTATTTTATAAGGCATAGTTCCTCCCTCCTCCACTACTGATGTTTATTATTTTCAAATCAATGAGGTATATCTCCATACCACACATACAAGTAACAAAAAAAATTATTCCTTAACACAATCAGGTTTTTCTCTACCAGGCTACCTCTTTGTTTGTGTTATACGTCACTTGTAATCAGGGAGATGTGATAGAGAATACCACAAACTGATGAAGAGAACTAACCAGATTCAATTCTGGGTGAAGGCTCCCAAAGGTCACCTTTGGACTAGATGCTGTTGCTGGGACTTGGCAAGATGCTCTGCCATTGAAGACTTCATCTAGCGTGTCTTCAGCAGCTGAACCTGTGCACGTGGCAATCACTGGAGACACTGATCAGGTTTTCAGCTCTGGAGAAAATCCTGAGGTTTGTTTTCATTCTAATGGGAAAGAAACAAACCCCAGAATTTTCCTGTAATCATGTTTTTTGTTTTTATTTGGTTTGGGAACATGGGAGTGTTTCTTTTCACTAATACTGGATCATGTAGTTCTGATATGGCACTAACTTTTGTTTCAATAACATGAAAACAGCTATAGTCTAGTACTTATCCTGTTATTACAGCTAATATTCTACTATATCAAAGTCCAGGTGAAACAGCTTTGAGCTATTATGAAACAAAGTATTTTGACACAATAGAGAAATGAGTAAGTCAAAATGATTCACTTCAGGTTTCAAAAACTTCATGCAAAGCCAGTCTTCTTTACAAGAGCATTTCTAAGGCAGAAACCCGCTGCTTTGGAAATGTTGTTTATTAGCTTGTTATTTATTAGCATAAAATCACAGCCTTCTTTTGCAAGTACAGCCTAGAGGAAGGGAGCTGCATTTCCCAAACTCTTTCTTCTCCTACATCTGCCATGAAGAAAACCAGCCCTGAGCTGAGGAAGTCAATAAATTGTGGCTTGGTGATTCAGTAGCTGTAGCTCCCACGCTGTGACGGGGCTGCTGACCCAAGGGACCAGGCAAATGCCGTGTGCTGCCGGGTGTGCTTTCAGACTAGAAGACACCATCCCGCGCTCTTTCCAGAAGTCGACTGTGTAATGGAAGTGAGACAACTTGAGAAATAATGATGAGGTTTAATCTAATTGAAAAGACTTTCTTTACCTTTGGAAAGGCTCAGGTCCCAGTTCAGCCAATGACCTTCAGGATTTATGGTGGAAAGTCCAACAGCACTGACGATCATTACATAAATTATCCTCCCGAAATGCAGAATAGTCAGGGCAGTTAATACGGTTGACTAGTTAAATTTACCTTATTGTATTTCACACAGCCCTATTTACACTTTAAGACCCAATTTGTTCCTGTCTATTAGAATACATATTGATTTTTTCAGTTTTAGTGTGCTGCAGAGCCTCTTGCAGGAGTATTTACATCTGAGAGCAAGCCCAGCTGCCCTCGAAGATACTGTGTACAGCTCGACATGAAGGGCTGAATTTTATATTAGTTAATAAAAGCCAGAACAACATGAAAAATGGCATATAAAGAGCTAGCAGCCAGTCTATGCACTGATTGTTCATTTTCTAAGCATTTATGTAAGCCATTCATCAAATATTTCAATATTCCAGAGAAGGATAAGGGGTGAGTCCCTGGCTTTGAACCCCCAAAAATGATACAGCGGTGTGAACAAGGGTGCATTAAAAGACAGTGACTTTCAAGCTGTAATTCGGGGGAGTGCTTTCATATGTTCTGCTTGTTGGCTGTCATTAATTATTAACATTGCCTTCAAACGGGAGATTTTGGAAGTGAAACATAGTAAAAAATTCAAGTTTTTTAACCCCAACATCAGTGCAAAACAGAAGTAACTTCTTAGAAATAAGCAAGTAAACTTAGCCCAAATCTTATTCAAATTCTTAAAGCCAAGACTACATGTTCTCCAACAGACAGCACTTCTACACTAATTTTGTTCCCAGTTGACTTGATGATTAAATGTTTAGAAATACCATTATGATCATTAAGGAACAGCATCCAGCTATGACGGATTCTTTTCATGTAATAAAGATTGGGAAGCAAAAACCACTGAGATACCATCCCTGCCTATGGAGATTTTGTTGATTGCGAGTGAAACATGGAAACCATGGCCTTGCTTCCTTCTGGGTTTTGATTGCATTTTGCATGCAGTAAGGGTTCTTTTTTGGATAATGATCTTACTCATTGAAATAACTATTTACATTTCTGCACAAGGTGCATTTCAGGCGGACAGAACTATGAATGTGAAACTCCTAGCTGAGAAGAACTAGAGGGAAATAAAATAGGGGAAAATATTTTTGGAAATGTAAAGCATTTTGTCTCAACACTTTCAAGCTGCTATTGGACTCTTAATTTGAAAGAATAGGTATTTTTCTTTTAAAATCTGACCTGAATCTTTAATGAAAGAAAATCATGAAATTGTTTACAGTGAATCAGAGCTTTTCATTTCCAGCCAAACAAAAAGTTTCAGGTGTACTCAAACATTTTTTTCTTTAATTGTTTCATGTAATGGTTATTATTCTCATTTTGGTTAAACCTGAATTACTTTGCCTTTGGGAAGAAGAATGCATTAGTCTCCCATTTCCACCTGCAGGGTTTCAGAGAGGGCACATGGCAATTGCACTTGCTTTATGAGGGAAAATAAAAGATGTGATGATGATTTAAAATTGAGATCTGCCTGGGAAGAACAGAGACAACAGACAACATTATAGCAGACATTACTAGTCCCTCCACTTTTCTCATATTAGCCGTTTAATCCTGTGACTATTAGTGGGTGTGCAATGACATCTCTTAAAATCTTTATTTTTAAGCACACCAGGTTCCTTGAGGTATGCATGGGACCAGGGCTGTGTTAGATCTGTGCCCCCTCCCTGGCAGTCCTTTAGTCTGGGCTCCTGGTGTCCGGCCAGCCCCGCGCCATGGGTGCTCACTAAGTCATGCTGTGTAGAAGTTGTCATGCACCATGCAAAGGTAGAAATGATAGGTGAAATACAGCTATTTGGATATGTGCAACAGATTGATATTTGTATATGGAATCATAAAATCATAGAATCATTTGGATGGGAAAGACCTTTAAGATCATCGAGTCCAACCTAGCACTGCCAAGTCCACCACTAAACCATGTCCCTAAGCACCACATCTACACATCTTTTCAATATCTCCAGGGATGGTGACTCGATCACTTCTCTGGGCAGCCTGTTCCAGTGCTTGACAACCCTTTCAGTGAAGAAATTTTGCCTAATATCCAATCTAAACCTCCCCTGGCACAACTTGAGGACATTTCCTCTCGTCCTATCACTTGTTACTTGGGCANTCATTAAACAGAACAGTTCCCAGTACTGAGCCCTGGGGAACACCACTTGTGACCAGCTGCCAACAGGATTTAACTCCTTTCACCACCACCCTTTGAGCCTGGCCATCCAGCCAGTTTTTTACCCTTTTTACTTGCCTGTCCAAGTCATGAGCAGCCAGTTTTTCCAGGAGAATGCTGTGGGAAACAGTGTCAAAGGCTTTACTAAAGACCAGGTAGACGACATCCACAGCCTTTCTTTCCCTCATCCACCAAGCAGGTTACCTTTCATAGGAAGAGATCAGGTTAGTCAAGCAGGACCTGCCTTTCATAAATCTTTCATACCAGCATATGGCACCAAATTCTTCTTTAGAATATAGTAACAGCCTTACTTGACTATACTGGAAGAGATATTTGCATACTTAAGGGCAGTATTCAGCAACACATTACAGTTTCTATGGAAATACCTGTTTTTGTTTTCTTGGTATCTGAAATATAATGGCAGACATTGCAAAATCCACACCAGAGGCTTGGTACCATACATGGCACCGTGACTGTGTAATCCCCTGCCCTGTGGAAAGCTTTGTTGTGTGATATGAGGGCTCACTGGTGTTCACCATCTAGTTTGACTCCAGGAAAGCACAGAAAACTAATGAGTACCTGGACAGCTGAATGCTTACTGTTGCTATTACACGGCTATTCCTTTCCCTAAAATGTAAAGATTTACATTTGCACATAAATTCTAATCAAAATTGGTCTGCAATATTGCTAATAAAATGTGATGATCCTTGCCACAAGTTGTCTACAATTTTAACATGAGATATGGAAAATGAGCAAAAAAAGTGAGGAAGAAAGATGACCAGAAAGAAGAGAAGAGACAATGATGTTTTATCTGATAAACAAATTTCATGGTCAAGTAATCCATGGATATCACATCTCAGGAAAAACCTCATTGTTGTGTGCAACTCCAATATCTATATAGACTGACATTGGTAATGACCAAGGCAAAATTCCTGTTGAAATCCACAACACTAATATGGATTTAAAATAATCCTGTTGCAATGCACAGAAGATGGCAATTCATTTGCAGAATCAGCAAAGCAACTCAGATATCTAGAGTGTATAAAAATGTCTATGTGGGGACAACCCACAGAGGCTACTTGGCTAAATGAAATGGAATTGAAAAAAAGAAATATTCTGAAGGATCCTGGCCATAAAAATAAATCCCATGTAGGAAGCTGCACTGACAGAAAAAACAAAATTGTCACAGATGACTCTTCCACACTATCAACACTAAAAACACTTGAAAAAAGGAAACCTCAGCTCAGCTCAGCTCCCAGCTCTTCTCTGGAAATAGCAGCAACAGTAAATTTTAATCTCAGCACTGATTACATGGGAGAAAGCAAAAATAAGAACCCTTCCCAAAGCTGTTACAAAGCTTGGAAAAGCAAAAAGGTTTTGTCATCAGTTCTAGACTTTTTACTTCTATCAGCATGCAGGTCAGACCCTGAGAGCTGCTGCTTCTGCTGAGCTGCCTATTCCTAGGGATAAACCAAGAAATAAGGGTGACGATAACCACTGTGATGTGCCCCAAGCAGGACTGAACCCTGAATGTCCCATCTGAGCTGGAAAGTCCAACTCGACATTGAAAAACTGGCCACTTTTCATTCATAGACATTGCAAGCAAAATTATTACTTGACTTTGAACCTCAAAATTAGCAGTCCACCTTTTTTTACCATTTTGGGAGGGGAGGATTGCTCATTTTCCACAAATCTCCTGACGTTTCCAGCAGACTTGTTACCATGTTTAAGACACCATTGGTTGTGGGGTGGCAGGTTGCCCCAGGGGCTTGCCGTGGCCTCCTTCCCAAAGAAGACAGTTTCACAAACATCGTGCCAAATATTTTTAGGGTTTCCCTTGCTATCACCCATCAGTTACATCACACCACAAGTGTGTTACAGTCCCAAGCATGAGTGGCCCATGCATGCCCTTCTTTCCCACCCATGTGCAGCAGCCCCCTGCAGCGCTGCCTAAAATATAGCAATGTGCTGCAAAAATCATTCTGAATATCAGGTAAGTCAGAGACAAATCCCTTCCCAGACCATTCTGCGTGAGAGATAAAAAGCAAAAAACAGGAGGAGGGGTTTGGATAACCTCAGAGGGGTTGATGCTGGCTTTCTCGTGCCCATCCATGCAATGGGGAGCATTGCCACACTGGTTTTGATCCTGCAAATTTCTGCTACCCACATGAGGACGAACTACTCACATGATTGAGAACTTGTGAAAGATTTAAAAATAAATCCCTGCATATGTGTGCTGGTAACACTTAAAATATATCCCCAGAGCTTTATCTAGAGGAAGTCTGAACAAGCCATCATGTGGTGACAAGGTAATGACCACTCTGGTCTTCATTTCTGCATCTTTAGTCTGTGTGACCAGCCACATTCAGAATACAGTAGCATGCATCAGGCCTTAATACAATGAAGCATCTGAGAACATTTCACTCCAAGCAGACGCTTAAATCTTGTATTAGTATCAGTGGGACATAGGCAGCTGCTTAAACACTTTATTGAACAGGAATAGACTTAGGCAGGCACTTACATGCTTTGCTCCATCAAGACATAAACTAGCTCTGAGGCAAATCAATGAACTTTCCGTTTCTATATGCACATGCATAAAACATGCACCCAAGCTGAACGCTAAATCAGAGTGTACTTTCTCCCCTAGTCTAAGTAAATTCTTGTTTGCTCCAGACTCAGTTCCTGCCAGATATTTTTCATTTCGGCTCTACTAATAGGCACAGCAGGCTCAGCTTCAGTATTTTTAACAAAGTTATTCTGATGGGCATGATGGAGTACATTCTGCATGCATGATGGAGAAATAGGTATGCAGGGCCCCTTAACAATGATAATACCAGTTTGCCATAGCGAGTCTAATAAAATAACACAGATGGAGAAATTAGCATCATTAATCTGTCTCTACATCCAGACTTTTACCCATCTGAAAAGGAAGGTCTCCAAATTATGAAACTTTCAGAAGTGCACCCAACTAATAACAATAAATTAGTTCTCCCCCTATCCGGTTCCCAGCCCAGCTGTCTGGTGGGCATACACAGAGGCATCTACCAGCTTTGCTGCGGCTGAGGCTTTGTCAGCATTACCATTATTAAATCCTTTTTTCAGAGTTTTATAACTTGCTTGTGAAAATTTACTCCAGGCTCAGAGTTGACATTTAAAGTGTCAGCTAAGAAGAGATTAATTCTTGAAGTGTATTTTTGAATGCGTATGGCTGGTTTTTTCAAAAGTTGAATGAAAATAAAGGGACTTGAAAGTTGACAGGTTGGGATGCTTTTCCTAGTAATAAATATTTTCAGGCCCTTGGGGAACCTTCTTGTTTTCTTTTTATTTAAGACATAGACTTTGTTCTCACTCCCAAGGGCTTGACCCAGACCAGCTCATTCACTTCAGATGAGCCATTCAGGGAGGCGGGGGACGGGTGAAAACTGGCCTGACATGGCAGATTTCAAGAGGGAATCACTCCACATACATGTTAACTCATTCTTCTTACCTAGCAAAGCCCATGCAGAAGATTTTCTATGTAACTAACAGGGATTAGATGGCTCCAGTACATACTGCCCACCTCCATCCATGGCAGGAGGGAGATGAGAGCCCCATGGGCAGCAGATCGCAGGTCAAAGCCACCCGGGAGGTTTGTGTCAGGCAGCTCTGCTCTCACAAGGACAGAGGAGCAAAGAGCAAAGAGCACCTACATGCAAACCAGCCTCCTTTCACTAGCATGTTGGTAGCCTCCACTCCCAACCTGAGACCGGTTAAGCATGCATGTGAATACTTCTTACCATGGGTGTCATGTCCCTGGCTGCACTTTTACTCTCCCAAAAGTATAAAACCAAGGGTCTCAAATACAGCTGCTTATGAGGCATCAACAACTAACATTTCTGATGTACGCAGGAAGGTCTTTTAAATGTCCAGTTGATCCTACATGCTCTAAGAGGAGTATTCCCTTTTCCCATACATTGCTAATAAAGACTAGGTGGTCACACCCTGCTTCTGCTCCTGCAAGCAGTTTATAAGCTGGTGCCCCTAAATCAAGGATTCAGTTCCTCTGCAAACTGTGCAGCTTCACAAGACCCTGATGTGGTTGCAGCACCTCAGTGAGACACTGACACAGCTCCTAGTGGCTGCAGCAAGACCAAGGTTTCATCCCTCCCTTGTTCACTGATATCATCCTCTGTCTTTTGCTGTCCTTACAGTGCAGCCTGGACTCTCATGATATGCTTGCTGGGTATATATCTGCTTTCCAACATTATCTTCCTGCCCCAAATTCTTCTCTAATGCTTTTCCTTGATGTGAATTTAAATCCACCTTGTAGCTGCTCTTTATGAGAAGCCCCCTTGCCTCCCAGATAGTGTACTCATTTTTTGTCTTATGGTTGCTCAGGAATTAACTAATTTGGCCAAGGCCAATCTAAATGACAAACTAAGTTTTTCTCTAGTGGGCATTTAAACTTTTAAAAAAGCAGAATGATTGTAAAGACAGTTTAGAGCCAAGCGTCTGGCAGGCATTGCATTTGTCACTAGGGAGACAAGGGCCATCAATCTAACTAAATTGCTGTGTCTATATGAAATACTTGGCAATAATCAGGCAGTGGAAAAAAACAGAAAACAAGCACGAATTGTAGGCTTTGCACCCTCAGTCTTGTGGAGTGAAAATGAGAAAATTCTTGTTGTGCCTTTCCCTCTGTCATTTTGGGCTGTGCGCTGCTGGTACAGTCTGACATTTGCTACCCACCCAGGCAGCAGCACAAGCCTGCACAGAGGCAAGGAGCATCGCTCCCAACCAGCTGGCTGCAAGAGAGCCAGGAGGGACCTTTCCAGAGCCTATAGCAACTGGTAGCAGCTTGGTAGCAGCTCAGTAGCCACAAGGTCCAGGAGTCCACTTGCAAAACTGTTGCACAAACCCCAAGAAAGAGACAGTCCTGCTCCAGAACACTTCCTGCCCTGATGGATGAGGGAGACGAAGGCAAAGCATGAGGCAGGACTGAGGAGCTGCTCCAGGTTTCCTGAGCTGCAGCCACAAGTAACTCCTCAACTGTATGTCTTCAAGGTCCTAGGAAATCAGCAGCTCCCTGCCTCCTTCTTCCAAATGATTGTTCTTTGTAAAACATGCTGGACAAAACTGCCAGCTGTTTCCAGCCAAAACAGCTTCAGTGGTGCTCCCCACTGCCTGCCCATGGCAGAGGCTCAGGAAAGTTTGCACATGATGGTGAATATGGCATGCTCACTTCAGTGCACCAGAACGAGCGTGCATAAGTTGTGCAATGATTATGAGGGCTAGGTGTTTAAATACCTCTGCCTGGTAACAAAAACATCCCTCTTCCCCAAACAGTGCTATTGGTAGCCTGATTAAATCCTGATGATTTACATTTGCCCAACACCTCCCTCTGCTGAGATGGACTTTGTGAGTGGACCAGCTCACAGCAGATGTTTTTGCAAAATGCCCCTGTGGCAGGGAGCGGGCACCCAGGGCACCCAGGCACCCTTCAAGGGTAACAAGGTTTTCACACCAACCTTTCCGTAATCCAGTGCTAGACTATTTTGCAATAGCAATGTACTCACTCTTCATATTTACTAGCCAGCCTGCTCCCAGCAGGGTCAGAACAGTCCTGTCCCTGACACGGAGTGGCTGCAGAGTCCTGTGGCAGTCTGCTGTGGCAGTCTGCTATGCTGAGTCTCCCCCCAAATGAGGTTTTATTGATGGCTTGTAGAGTATGGTTCCTGACTGCTTTTGCCTCCTATTCCCTTGCCTTGCCGAATATTGGAATGCAATTTCATTTTGGGCAAGCTTGCTCAGCTTCTGCACATTGGCTTTCTCTTTTCTTCTTGTCCCAAGTACTCAGGGTGATTAGATTAGGGTTACTCTGAGCATTGTTCAGAGAAATCCAGCCTTTGTCCAGCCTTCTGCTTCCGCTATATGTCCCATCCCTATCCTCTCCCTCAAACTGCCAATCTGATTTGTAAGTGATATCAATAGTTTCCTTATACTGTTTTTGTCTTACTTTGTAAATCATATTCCCTTTGTGGCACACTGTCAAACGCTTCCCTGAAAGCATGATAGATGATGTCCTCTATTACATACTTATCTAGCAATGCCCCGATGTACTCAGAGAATTCAAACACATTTGTCAGGCAGAAGCCGTCCCGCATGAATGCAGCAGTCACTCAGAAAGTCCTGGTGATATCTGCTCCAAGCTTGGAGGGCATCAATTCTGCTGCAGATTTGCTCTGGTTTTGGTGTCTGTTATGTATCATTTCATGGGGCTCCATTTTTCAGACAGTGAGCAAACAAACCAGGAGAGGTACTTGGAGGGCCAGAAGTCTTTAAAAAGAAAATAAGGACAAACCCCCACGTGCCAAATGCTGCTTTTCCTATTCCCAACAGAGACAAATTACCATTCCTGTCATCCAAACTGTCCTTTTCATCTAGAAGGCTTGTATGTGAACATCTCACCAGCACTAGTGGCAATGTGTTCCGCAGAAATTGTACAACACCTGCAACCGGGAAACGTCAGCGATTCAGTGTGGAAAGACACACCTTTGGGTGGATGAGTCCCCTCCAGTGCTCTGGTCTGGACCTCAGCCCCCCAGGAGGTCCTGATGCCAAGGAGCCCTATGGGAGACCAGCAGGGAAGTGGTTAAGAAAAAGCATCTCTAAGATGACAAACAGCAGAGCTGGAAAACCTCAAAAGCCCTGCAATATGTAGGCTGGCATATGTTTGCTCCTCATATGGTTGGTTAGGTTACACTGTGAGTGATGATGCATTCGCATGTAGAAGTCGCTGTAGACATCAGAAATGCCATCTGTATCCTCGTGTGACAACTGTCCCTTGACAGAGCCTGTCCCACATGTACTTCCTGAAACTACCCATGTCACTTATGTAGTTGTTGCTCCCTGGAAACGCTTACCCTAACTGTTCTGGAAATTTGAGCAGAAATTTAGTCTTGCAGTGTTTTTCTGCTCCTTTTCCCTCTTAGAGGAAGGAGATCTGACCTACTTGCAGATATCATAATTTGGATCCAGTATATCGCAAATCCTGGAGTATATTAAAAAATAATTTCCAGTACCCCATTTCCTATCTGCCAGGCCCACTTTCATTTCATCAGCAGGTTGGTTTAGCTGATTAAGTAGAGCAAGGTCAAAGAAAATCAAAGCAGCATATTCAGTGTAGCTTCCTCGGAGACCTCCACTGATGCTTAGCAGGAGAAAGGATTGCACCTATTCCTCCAGGGAGGGGTATTGCAGCGACTTCCCTCCCAGCTGTGGGAGGAAGGCACAGCGGAGACATCTTGATTCAGAGGTGTGTCCTCCAGGGTGGCTTTTGTGCAGTTTCCTCAGCACCTCTCGGTATAGGCTGTACTTGCAGACAGATTCAGCTCCTGGATATTCCTGAAGGAAAAAGATGGAGGGTTTGCTTCACCTGTCTCATCAGTCCTGTTGCCTACTGCAAGCACAAGGCAGAAGAGGCATATGGTGGTGCAGACCACACCGACTGCCTGTCACACCCCGTATTATTTTTATTTGAAACAAATAAATACATACGAGGGCTCTCCACCCTGCTGGTAAAGGCATGCGGCTCACATTCGTGGTGCTTACAGAAACTTCCCAAAGAAGCTCTTAACATGCAGCTCAACATGCCCAAAAAAGCATCAGACACATAGATCAGGTATATGTGGGACATTCCCAACCTGCAAGCTACCTATTATTTTTTATGTATGTTTTGCCTAGAAGACAATGTCCATAAAAAATGAAGACAAAAGTAAGATGTGGCCTGGATTTGCCACACTAAACCTAAAGGGACTTCCCGACCAAACCTCTCTTGGTCTTGGTATAGATAACTACTCCAAGGGCAGGCCAGCAGGACTTGGTGGCACCCTAAGGCTGGCACGTGAGTTCAAAACCATCTGATGTGCTTCGATCTGAACTGAATTATCCTTAGTGAGAGCTGTAAGGAGCAGAAAAGGAAAACGCTTTCCCAGAACACTTCTCTGTGAACCCCTGTATAGGGCTCATGTGGGGACCAACCCAAGGACAGCATCCCATTGGTGGGACATGGATGGGTGCTCCAGCTCTGCTCCCTGCCAGCTCTCTCGGGAAGGCAGTTGAGCCCCTGCAGCTCAGACACTGCCGCTTGCTGCCCCCTGATGTGCTGCCTTCTCTGTATGCTTCAAGGCATCCAAGGTGGGCGCAAATTAATGTATGGTACGGGTAGTTTCACATAGCTTCTGGGAGCAGTTGGTTTGGGAACAGAAGAGTATTTTAATGACAGATTACAAATTGAATTTTAATGGCAAACAAATGGTGAGCTTTTTCACTGCACCAGCAATCTTGTGAACAGGCTCTTGACCCTATAAATAAATGCTGGTTGATCCTCTGCATTAAACCAGCTAATCACCAAGAAGCAACTCTGCATTTTATGCCCCCTCCCCATAGATATGCCCATTTTGGTGCACCATCTTCATGGTGCATCTGGATGGATGTCACACTCCTCTGATGGGCAGAGTATCCTCGGATCAGCGCATGTATCACTTAAGCTCTCATCAAGTGACAGAAGCAATAAGAGCAATTAAACAAAGAGGTCTAATGGGACTTTTCATCTTCTCTCTTCTAAATGATGATGGATGTCAGCAAAGGATATGTAGAAGATAATATTTGAGTGAGGTCCCTATGCTATGTCTATCATTATGAAGTTTTGAGTTCACGGAAAGTTTCTTTCGTACTATACTAAAGCACAGTACTTAGCGGGACCAACCAACAAGACCAAACATGTCTCCAACTTTTCACTAGTTGCAGTGAGAAGGTTTTATCTTCTCATTTTTCTGTGTCCAATTGACTTCCTTTCCTCTGGTATCTGTTTCCAGTGTTCACAACCCAGGGAAAAGCAGTATTAGGAAACAGTTTCATTACCTGTGTCCGGTGCAATACTGAGACTGGACTTTCAAAAGCATTTGTTGGCTTGGGGTTGGGGGGAGGTTTGCTGAAATCATTTGGGTGTAGAATTTTAAAATTGGACATATAAATTTCTATATAGTAAGTTATTTACCTCCCCCTTGCCAAAAGAAATTCGCTTGCACAGATTTGTTAAAGCTTACAAAATATCTTTTTATTTTAAGTCATCAGTCTGTAGCATATGAAGTGATATCATCCCACCTCTGGATCAAAGGCCTGAATAGACATTTTGGTGACATCCCAGTTACTGTCATCTCATTCTAGTGACCTTGTGAAAATCAAATGCAAAACTCCCTGTTTCCCCTAAGAAAAATCCCAGCTGGTGATTCTCTGATGACCAAGTAACAACTGAGGAAGGCTGTGGTAAGGAGGGCATTAAAGATATTGTTGTGGCAGAAAGACTGAGCTAAGCAAGGCACTGGAATAAAGATGACATTCAGCTACAAAATTAATGGCAAAGCTGATTAGTTACAGAGGGAATATGTGCAGGATCTTACAAGCAATGAAAATAAATTCAGAATGTGAAATATAGAGAGTCTATTTCCAAATTGGCCTGAAAATATTACTTTCAAAGTGAGTACAGGCAACACAGTCCCACACCCAGACAGAAACCTTAATAGCAGAAATGGCTCAAGTTCAAAGAAAAGCAAAGATGAGAAAAAAAAACATGGATGCTAACAGAAGAAGACAACGTGAACTGTCAGACAAAGTGTTCAACAGAGCTGCAATACACACCAGAAAGCTCGTTACATGAGGAATTAGCCCACTTAAAGTCAATCAGATTGAAGAATCCCAATTTGCTAGGGCTGGGTTTGGGGGTAGGGTAGCCTAAATGAGTCTATGAGGCTGCATATCAACTTAACGACTGTATTTGTTCAGCAGAAATCTCAGAGACTTGCTGAGGAGATCTGAGATGTGTAGAACTTAGCCATGTTGGTGTCAGATCAAAACAAAATGCAGCTTGGTTTTTCTTTGCCCTGATCTTACACACAGAAGATCTTCAGTGATTCATCAAAAACCCCCTAGACAGCTACAAAATATGAAACTTTAAACAATTTTCACTGTTACTGCTGTCATTAGCATAGAAAATTTAAAGCAAAGGTTAGTCATTCATTTAGATGCGGTCAATAGCCTGTCTGGTACATGGTGCAGTGCAGGGACCCACCATACACTGAGGTTCCCTGAGATAAGGTGTTCCACTGGGACCTTTTCCAGTTTCAGAAAAATCCAAAAAAGGTCATCGTGCACAGGATTTAGGAGAGCAAGGATGAGTCTATCTGTCCAAGCTTAGGTGCCTAAAAAACCTCTCACATCTGGGGTTGTGGCCCGGTATGCTGGAGTGGGATTCAGCATGCATGAAAGAGAAGTTTATTCCAAGTGAGTAATAATGCTAAAAAAAAAAATAAATCCTAGACAAAGTGAACATTTTGGAAACAGCAAATTTCAGTCAGCAATGGTGGTCTCCTCTTTCTTCTTCTTGGAACAATTGCCATTCAACACTAAGCAAAGCCATCATCCTTACCTCCCAAGTCGCTGTTTCCAGCTGTTCATCTCAGCATACCGCCCTGTCCCTCTTTCCATGTGGCTCCAAGCCATCAACAAGTTTTCAACCAACTTCAGCGGTTCTCTTCCCTCATTGCTTATTTAACTCCAAGCCTTCCCTACCCCCTTGCAAGTTTTTGGTCTGGGAAACAATTGCTTCTGGTGTGACTCACTCTGTAAATAACTTATCTGTTTTCTGCCATCCTGACTCAGCCATGCCACTGCAGTATAGCAATCACTGGTCCCTGGCAGGCAGTGATGGAGGGGCTTGTCCCACCTTCCTTGTGGTCCTTGAGATGGCTCTGGGCCTGCAACATGAAGGGTACTGCAGAGAGCCCAGGGAGCTCATCCCTCTTGCACGTCGCCAGAGCCTATTCTTCCTCAAGTACTCTCTCCTTCTGACATATTATGACAATTTTGTGCTGAATAGCAAGTGCACCAAGTGTAATAACCATTGAACAGCTCATAAAAATTTAAACAAAGTCATGAGCTGGCAGTGGGGCAGCTGTGGCTGGATTTAATACCTCAGCCCAAGAAAGCTAATTTGTAATTATCTGTCTAAAACACCCATATGGCTGGGTTTTCTACAGCAGCTGAACGTGCCACTATTTCTGATGTCTGCTCAGAGCACCTCTGCACTCTTGTTTTGGGCTGGCATCCCCATTTTATGAAAGCTGCTCTCAGCCCATCCTTCTAATGCTGAGAAAACCTCCTTGCACCAATTTAAATCACTGAGACTAATGGGAAGCCAGCACTGCTGGCGGAGAGCTGCAAGGAGACACTGCTTGATGGCAATGCCATTTCTGTACTTTGCTGTGCTCAGGAGTTGGAAGCTGGGACACATCTGGTGTGGCAGAAGCAACAGCCGCGGCAGGGGCTGCTGGGGCTGCTGCAGGTGCATGGAGGCTGCCCCCATCTGATGGCCCTTCTGCAGCTCCCTGAGGTCCA
>VZTL01030443.1:0-69629 GCA_013400535.1 Scopus umbretta
GTGATGGGGTCTTCCCAGCCAAAGCAGGTCTGGCAGATGGAGGAGCTGGGCAGGGAACATCCTTTGGCAACGTGGTGGGCAAGAGGCACAGGTGTCTAAGCAGGGACAAGGGGATGTTTTCAAGGACAAGACACTAACTACTTTTGCTGCTCCGCAAGCCAAGACATCAGAGTGAACCAAAACCAGGGTGGCCACAGCCACAGCTGGCAGCCCCGTGGACACATGTTGGTTGGACCTGCTGCCCCTTCAGAAGCAGTGGAAGGAGCTGGTCCCCTCTCCATCATGACAGCCTGTGCCAGGTGCCCCATCCCACCCCATGCACAGCCTGCTGCATAGCTCATCACTGGGAGCCAGGGATTTCCTCCTGGCCTCGAGCAGTAGTACCTCTGCACCCTGAGGCCTCCAGACCCATAACTCTTATCAGAGTTCCAAATGCCATTCAGATGCAAGTGATGTTCTCCTCCTCTTCCTGCTTTTGCAGACCTCCGCTCTTGGGATTCTTTGGATGCAAAAAATGTTGTTACCCTCCTACCAGTCACCCCTTTGGAAACTAGAGAGATTCTTCTTGCAAGCACTTTATACTTGGACAATATCACAAGATTACAGCAAAACAAAAGTAAAAATCCATCCTGAGTGTTACCTGCTGCAGTTGAACTGTTAAACTCAAAGGCGTTGTGCAGACTGGGAAGTTGCCTCCTGTTGTAATTGCAGATAAAATTGAGGTACCAAATGCCTTTTTAAATGGCAACCCAAATAAGGGTTGTTAATTCTGCTGGTGGCACAGCAAGTTACTGATGTGGAAAAGGGTTGGTGGGTGGAAAAATGGTAGAAAATAGTTTTGTTTTGTTCTGCTAGTGATGGAGCTTGTGTAGGTGACTGTCCCTGGGTGCTCTCACTCATCTCTGAAGCTCCCACCAGTCAGTGTGTGGGTCACCATGCTCCCATCCAGCCTGAGCTCCTGAGCAGATGTTTCCATGCCATTTAATGCCACCGTGATGCATGTCATAAGGCATAAACGTGGCATTATTAGGTGAGCAATGGGGACATGAGCCCCTTCTGGGGCTGATGAGGTGCCAGAGCGGCTCCCTGGGGTTGGTGGAGCTGCGTGCTTGGGGACGTGCCGAAGGTGGCATGGGAAGGCAGCGGCACAGCCACCTTGTCCCTGGGTGCGCACACTTTACTGAAAGACCAGACTTGTTTCCATGCTCAACGATGAGAGCAAGGAAGCCCCATGCTCTGTGCGCACATGTCTCCAGGTTTGTTATAAAGACAAACAGTTCACCTCTGCTCTGTTCCTTGCCAGGGCTCCACAGCCCTCACCAGCCTGGGGACAGAAGTCTGCAGAAAGCAATCTTTGCTGCAACACAGCAAGAGAAACAGAATTTACTACCAGTGATTCATTAAACAAATTAAAAAATAATCTCTGCTTGACTGATGTGACTGTTTTTTTGATTCCCAAACCCTTCACTCTGCATGCTCAGAGGTGTGAGCACCCTGGCAGCACCCACAGCCACATGCCCTGGGACCAGGCACTGCTGCATACCCTTGGCATGTTAAGCAAAACTGGCACAGAAGGGTGCTGCCCAATCTCAGCAAAGGGGTAAGAAACACTGTGCCAAGAGCAAGTGTTTGTAGGCTTGAGTCCTGTATTTAAGTGGCTCCAAATGCTTAATACTGACATCTTGTTAGAGACAGTAAAAAGGCATCAGCCATGTGGAATGGGCTTGCGTGACAGCTGTTTTACCCCAGAGGCATTTCAATAATCACTACATTAATTGCATCCCAGTTTGACATTTTAGCCCAGCAAAACTAAAAACAGTATCTGTCTTATGCACATGCATTTTAAGCCCACTTAAGCATACAGAGCTGTGAGAAGTAGTTTTCTTTCCTGCCGTCTCTGCCTGGGATCCTGTGCGTGTCTACAAGCGTTTCCATTTGTTCCCCTTATCATAACATTTTCTTGATGCAGTCGAATACTGGAGATATCTGTTAGATTTAATGCCAGTCTGTAGGATGGCTCTTCTTCAGTTTTAGCCTTATCTTTCCCTCTAAGCCCTCAGAAATAAGTGTTCAAAACTTATTAAGTGTTCCTGAGTTAACCTATAGAGAAAAACTGAGCAAATGAAGGTCATGGAATGATGTTTTGCTTATAGACACACCTTTTAGGAAAGATTCAAATTAGAAATCATCTACTATTAAACAAGCACCATACCTCCCTGTGGGTAAATCAAGCAATCCAGGCTAGGAGCTGGAAGAGTTCCAGAATTTGGGAACAAGAAAATAAGGCTGATTTTCACTCCTGATTGTGATTACACATCATTGCAGTAGACTGAAATGGCTTGGTGGGCTCTGCTTGTTTCAGTAGCCTGGTTTGGTCCGTGTTGAGCTCTGTAGGTGCAGCTGCCACTTAGTTATTTTATTTTATTTTCAATTCATTATTTGTACTCTGATCATCATTGTTGGCCCAAACCTACAATAACAATTCTACAAACCACAGCGATGGTTGGATGAGAAGTCCCTTACAAAGGCACTTGACTGTCTCAAGTCAGCAGAGGGATTCCCAGGGGTGCTAAAGCAGATCCGAAGTAGATATGTGATACCACAGCTGCAAGTAATGGGAAGAGGAAAGATTGTAGGAAAAGAGTAAAGGAAACAGAAGGTTACACAGATTGCTCAAACTATCCTTTCATTTCTGCCAGATATTAGTTAGTCTTGTCTCCAACAGTAACACGTCTTCTGCTAAAGCAGTCCTAAGAACCACTGTTCTCTGGCCTCCTCCTAATGTGATCCCACATCTTCTGCCTTGACACTGGAAGCTGGGAGCAGGCAACCATGTTGTTGTATCTGCAGCTGCCAAGGTGGAGAGAAAAAATTCAGGCAACCCCAGCTGATATACTCATATCTCAGTCATCAGCTGTCAGCAGTGAGACACTGGCTGTCCACATTGTCCTGTCCCATACACACCCTGAAATCAGAGAGCTGCACACACAGATGGACCTGGTCCACACTTTTAAAGAATTTTAAGAGCACAGAAGTGTACGTGCAGCCCACTCTAATTACTCCCATCACTAACAAGTCAATGAATCGAAGCGTGAAAGTGAATGTGTGCAAAAATGTGTAAAGCTGAAGAAAGCACCCCTTATTCCCTGTTGGAGAGGGAGCAAGCCTGTACCACCAAAACAAAGCTTCAAAAGCAGTACAAAGACTTGAGCCTGAAGCTGTGCTGGCCATACTGCACCCTTGGGACTTTGGATAAAGTCAGTCTCCCTTCTGCAAATTAGGGATGGTGGCTACTTTCCTGTACCGTTGCCCATCTGGATTTGGTGCTTTTCGAAGTTCTCCTGGTAGGTGACAGTCCTCTTCCCAGCACAGAGGAGCTCCCACCTCTAGGCAGGAATCCCCAAAACCTAAATAACAATCTGCACAAACTATGCTCCCCTGTGTTAAACATAGAGACAATGAGACAAGAGGCTCTGTAGGGAGCTGAAGACTACTAGATGTACTCTCTAAGATCAGGACATCCCTGTGAGGAGATTAAAAGTGTCCTATTTAGTACCCTTTCTCCAACATGATCATCACTACTGTTCAAAAATACTCCTCTTTCTATTCCTCCCTCTTGTCTCCACTTCAAAGGGCCTGTGTCATTACGGCAAACTGGCAGAGAACAAGAGCATCCAGGAAGTTTTTAATCAAACCATGCAATTAGGGTCTTGCCCTTCTCATTCTGCCAGCCAGAGATACTTGCCATTGTGCTCTGTTAATGCCCTCTGCTCTGGAACAGAAGTACCAGCTCAGAACCTGATTCAGGGGCCCCGTGTCTGGGAAGGAAGGACTATTTCACAACCTGAGTCAGAGCCTCCTGATGCTCCGGAGAAGGGCTTGTTCCAGTCCTGATTCACACTGTTGTGATCTGATTCAAACCCTTCTGGCCCAGCAGGGAAGTGGGACTGTGACTCAGATGTCCAGGTTCAGAGCAGGGTGAATCAGGACCCCGCGAACCACAGCTGTGGCGACTTCTCCAAAAACACCTCTACTCCTCTGCTACCTACTGGGGGACACGCTACCGTCTGGGCACTTGGGATGAGCTGTTCTGAGATATGCCTGGGACCAAATCAGTGCAAAGAAGTTGTGTGTTCAGAGAACAGTAGGGCACCATGCTGAAGTTATTCAGGATGAAGTTGCCCTATGGGTAAATAGATGTTAATCCACCTCTGGTGATCACTGCACTCTCAACCTGTTGCAAGAACCTGCCTGGCATGGCCCCTCCTTCTGACACAGTGCCAGGTCTTGTTCTGCAGACATTGCTGGATTGATGCCCTTTGCATCCTGCCTTGAAGAATTCAGTGAGCTTTTTCAGCATCAGTAGCTCAGGGCTGCTGGGTTTTGTACCTTGTGCTTACACTTATGAGACCTGACAGTGGCTCTTTAATTCTTAATCCTTCTGAGAAGCAGACTGTGTGTTCCTTCCAACTCGGATCAGTCTGGACCTCATTAGCTCTTCTCACTTGAGTGTGCCTAGAGGAGGTGGCAGACCTACAGACACAGGCAAAATTGCAGTCCTTCATTACAGTGTTACTGCAATCAAGGCCCATGAATTTAACAGTACATTGGAACTGAGCTCCTTGGTAAAGCACCTTTGGCTTCCTTGGCATTTCTGATTTTCCTTGGTATATTTTCCTTTTGCACCTTCTAGATTTCCATTTATATTCAGAAAGGAGGTTAGGGTGGGTCACAGGATGCAAACTGCTGATGCAGTCTGTCTAGGGACCCTCTCAGCACTGGTGGGTGTTGACTGGCCCCACATCTTCAGGGACAAGTATTTGGGTGTGCATACACAGAGGAGGATGGAAGCTTTACAAAACCTTCACTGACATCCATTGATGAGCAGTGAGAAGAGCAGGCAAAAGCTTCTAGAGGATCCAGAGCAGGATCAGTAATGTTACCTTGTGAACAGGACAATTTTCAGCTGGTGCTCCTGGTAGGCACAATCCTTGGATGAGGTCTGGAGAGGTCGGCTTCCAGGTGGGCTCAAGACATCAAACACATCCCATTGGATCCCAATGCCCCCTCCAGGGAACAGAGACCTATTGCCCATTGCTATGTGTGAGACAGGGTTGGATCACTCTTCCCTTGGGATCTTAGATCTGCAAAACACACTTAATTTCCCCAATTTCTGCATGGAGGATTAAACTAATGTCATTTTAGAATGTAAAAAGAGAGGANAGAAGAGAAGGAAAAGAGCCCTCCATGCAGAAAGATTTGTAATTCATAGCTACTTTGCAAAAAAATTGGATGGGGGTGGGGTGGTCTGTGAACTTCAGCAGATGATTTGGGACTGCTGGGACCAGTCTGGTACCAACAAGCACCAGGGCTGCAGTTTGGTCTTGTGGAAGCTGCTAGCTAGATGGGTTCTCTAAACGAACCAATACTGATCCAAACCAAACAAGCATAAAAATATCACTAAACATAGTGGCATCTGAACCCTCCCTATGAAGCCTGGGAGCCAGGAACCAAAGGAGGAGAGCAGGATATCTCTAGCATTAGCTGCCTCTGGCTGTTGGCAGAGGGCAAGAGTGAGGGACTCAGCTCTCCGTCTTGAAGCCTTCACATCACTGAGGGTCCAACCTCCCACAAGGAAAATTATGGCTTCGGAAGCCCGTTCATAGCAGACCCCAAGATGTCGTGAGACCAGTAAAGCAATTTTAATGTGGAATTTTATACCAAGAAATGCAGAGTTTCCTTCTGCTCTTTAAGTTTGCTTCCTTAGTTTCTAATTCAGAAAGGGAAAAAATGCCTGGCACCGCTGAATGCTGCCTGAGCACTCATCACGGGAAGAGGCAGAGCTTTTCCTGGGCACTGAAGCCCTGCAATTGTTTGCCTTACTAAAAAAAAGTGATCCTAACTTATCTTAACCCTAAAATCCCCAGCGTTTTCCTCAGCGCACATCAGACCAGTCTCAGGGAGCCGAGGCTGAGGGCTTGGCATGGTGATTGCTGGCTGAGCGGGGGCAACGCGCTCGCTGTTACACGAGGTGGATGGCAGCATGCCCAGCTCAAGAAAAGTACAGTCCCCTCTCTAGGGGCAACAGAAAACAGGCAGGGCTGCTTGTCGAGGGGGAGCAGGATTTGGGATGGGCTTTCCAAAAAGACAGGCGTGAACCAGAGCATGACTCACATTGAAAAGCCAGGCACAACATTGCTTCTTAAAACCCCACTTTTTTTAGGATTTGAGAAACTCTTCGTTGTTATTTGCTGGTTTTGTCTTGGCCCTGTTATGCTAAGCATGGCAAGGGTCAGAGAGGAGGGGGAAAAGATGCGTTAAGGAGTTAAGTGTGTTTTCCCACCATATCTCAGGGAAGCTGTTATTTCCCTCATGTTGCTTATACTGTGGGATTTCAAAACGCACCAGAGTCTTGGAGACTTAGCACCAGCCTCCCAAAGGTTAATGCAAAACAAACTGTAACATGGTTAAGTAATTCTTTTTTACATGATGCAGCTGCAATTTGTCCTTCATCATGATTAAAACCAAAGAAGCTGGAAGTACATTGTTTGAGTCAAATCAGGACAGAGCTAAGTGACCAACAATCCCGCTGTTATGTCAACCCCAAATGTTTTGTTTTGTTTTGCTTTTCCCAGAGTCTGATGCAGGCTGAGATATTTGCATTTGCTCTCTCACTCTCATGTGATCAACGTTGTTTCACTCCCCCAGTCTGCATTGCCAGAGGTATATCAGCAGATAAGTAACCTATGCAGTTACATTACCATTCTCCTCACTGAAGAGCAGCATGCACACTGCAGCGAATCACTAGCACAGCTGGAGTACAGAAATCCATACCTCCAGGCTGCAGCAACAGCAGAGGTAACAGCGTGGCTTTGCAATATTTGTTCTCCTTCCAGTGAATGTTCAGCACCCTTGGGCGACCTTGCTAACATTTCAAGCCATTTATCTGAGCAACACGCAAAGCAAATGTAAGCCTGTGTATGCTAAACAGAGCCTCACACAGCTTGAGTGAGAGCTGTGTATTTCCACGTTTCCCTTTTTCTAGTAAAATATTTCCTGGCCCCTTTTTTAATAGGGTCAAAACTAGTAGATTGGGTAGAACCAAGGTAAGTACAGTCAACCTGAACACAGTCAAACAAATGACTGATCATGTGGTTTATGCTGAGTGTTGTGGTTTAATAACCTGGGCCTCAGCTGATGTACATGAGTGCAGCTCCACTACTTTCACTGCCCTCTGCCCATTCATGGTGACTTTCTTTTTGGCCACTCAAGAACATTTTGCTGAAAGGATGCCGCACAGCACCTCCCCATCACCACTGCACTGGCACCCTGCCCTGTTCACAACCTCATCTTGAGCACAAGCCTACTGATGCCAAGGGGCTTTGGACACCGCAGAGGCCTGGTGGGATTGAAGTCACTCCCAAGATCTTTTTATTAAATTAACAAATCAAAAGGAAGTTCATCCATCAGAGAAATAATGTTTTTCTATTGTCCACTGCCCATCTCTGGAAGGTGAAGGTACAAGAAAAATGTTGTTTATGAAATAAATAGCAATGTCACCCATACACTTTATCTGAAAGAGGTCAGACTTTTGTTCCCAAATCCAAGAAATCCCAGCTTAGTTATTAAAATCACAATATTCTTCCTCTAGTACTTATTTTTTTGCCCAATATATGCACAAGTTTCCAGCCCCTGTTCTTGCCCAACCTTTACCGAATGACCCTTCTTAGACCTGGCTATTCAGAACCATTCTGTCAGGCATCTCCTTCCTTCACCAGCTGCATGGAAGCTGATTTACTTGCCCTTTAAAAAAATCATCTTCCTCTAGACATTTCTTCTTCTAATTACCCAAACCTTTGTTTCCTTTCCACTGCCTGATAAGCGCTATTTATATCCACAGCTGCTGAAGTATCTTCTTCCCGACAGCAGGTGAAGAAGATTCCTACCACAGCACATGTTCTAAATATCCTTATCTATTTTCTAAAGCCATTTGATGCTACCTGTCTTTTGCCTTGCAGAAACGACTTCTCTGTATTTTAGTGGCATGCATGAAATGACAGGAATGTCCCTGGGAGGGGGTGGGCAAAGCAATGAAAATTAAAGGAAAGCACAAGGACAATAGAGCTAAGCTGACTGCAGAGCTCAAAATGGTGGTCCTACCTCCTCTCCCCTATACTGAAGCAGTGGGGCTTCTCAGCTTGGTTGAGGAACCTGCCAACTATCCTCCTTTCCATGCAGGATTAGTTTTCTGATTGTCTGTCTCCTTGAACCTCCTCACTCTGCTGGTACAAGAGAAAAATTTGAAGCAGCAAAGGGAGAATAAGGTGGAAGAAACACCCTCCCAGCAACAGCCATCCTGTACATCACTTCAATGCTTAGACTGGTGTACTAGAAGTATGCTTGGGTTTGGAGATCTCCGTCCTGGGGTAGTTAATTTGATGGAGTTATAAATCTGCCCCAGACTCAGAGGAGACAGGTAACATGGTCATACAGGACATCAGTTGCTTCTGGCCTTGTAGCCTGTGCTGCAAAGCTCATCCTGCCCTGCAACCAAACCTCAGGCCATGCTGCAAACCTCAAACATACCCATTCCACACAGCTATATCCAGGGAAACATTCCCAGTGTCAGCAACACCTGTGCTGCAAAGCCCAGAGGCAGATTTTCAGCTTCTTCCCTGTGGTGTCAGGAGAACCAAACCTTCATCACACCTGGGGATTTTGAGCACTGCCATTTGTTTGTCCTACCACAGAGCAGAATTCATAACTGAACTCAAATGGGCTTGGTTAGCTTTTGTGTTGGTCAGGCTTCAAAGAAAATGTGGTTAAAATTGAACCTTGTGTTAAAACTGACCCTCTTATTACCAATTTCACTGCAATTATTGAGAACCTTTTCCATTTAACCTAGCACAACAGAGCCTTCAGGCCCAGCTGTGTGACCAGTGATTAAAATTAAAAAGTCCATGCTAGACAAATGAAGAACAATGCTATTGAACCAGCTGAGAAAGGAGTGCAAGCCCATCTCTCTGTAGCTTAAGGGATGGTTTTTGCCACATGGAAATTGGCAGACCAAAGGGCAGAGGCCAGTAAGAACACTGAACCTACCCACTCCAGCTATTCACCAGGCAACTCAACTTTTATGGACTTAGTCCCATAGGTGGTAAGAAGCAAGAAGAATCCAAGAGAGCCGTTGCAGGATTCAACCTTCAAAATCTATGCTAATCACATGAGCATACTAAAGAGTGAACTCATGCGCAGCGATCAGTCTTTAAAAGTTTTGCAATTGCTCCTTGTGGCGAACGAGGAATGAACCAACCGCAGCTCCGTCCAGAGAGAGGTCAGTAAGCTGCACCCCAGCAAACTGCCGATCTGATTATGGTCTCTGCTGGCCTCAGCTTTATCACGCTCATTCCAGGCACCAGTGTGCTGCAGCAATTTGTTTTAATTCAAGCGCCAGCACCTTGTGCTCAAGTTCAACATACTGGCATCTCATGTGAGACTGACAAGATGTAGCACCGCTCCGGGAGCTATCTTGGTAACACTCCACTGCCAAATATTTTAAAGGGGTGTTGATGGTAAAGAAATGCTCTAAGTTATTTGCACCAGAGGCAGCTTGGTGGACCCACTGTAACATACATGGGGGCAACCCCCAAAATAATAATGAAAAGCACAGAAGGTGCCACATGAAAACAAAAAGCAGACACTGCTGTGATCCCTGAGCGACGTGTCACAAAGAGGGGCAATAACTCCATACAAAAACAGTTACAAAGTTAGCCACGGAGGGCAAAGGGGAATTCAAAACAGAGCCATGAGACGAAGAGAAGAATGTTGCTGTAAGAAGTGACAAAAAAACCTTCAGAGTGAGATGAGCCATCGGGAGCAGACCGATCCCTGGAAGGGAGCTGAAACGACACAGCGAGAGTGTTGAATAGATGGGATATGAGCACATGTATATGGACTGAAGGCAACAATGCCAATTTTGTGCAAATACTTCTGCCAGGACACATTCATCATGGTAAATTTATTATAAATAATTATGATTATTATAGATAAGCCCTCACATATACATGGGTTACAGGGAAATATCTAGTGTTACTTTATGTGTTATTGGAACGCAATAACCTGTACTTACAAAAGTGACTCTGTTTTGGGGCCTCTCTGCCTTGGAAAAACTAAACCTAGTATACATGAAAATGTCCTGAGAAAGCACCTGGTAAAAAACAAGTCCTTGTCACAGCTCTTGCGCTGGTCTCCTGGGAACAGGGGTGCCGAGATCTACCAGCCGCATTCCCCAGAAAGCACCACACGGGCAGCAGGAGGGATGGCCCTTCCGCTGCAGCAGGGACACAGCAGCAAAGGTCCCTCCATGCCATGGGCTGACAAGGGCAAGGCTGAGCAAATGCCCTTTGCCTTCACCAGGATCTGCCACCTCCCTAGGTGCAATGTCAGGGACATTATTCACAAATACTTTGTAAACAGAGGTGTGTTTACTGCAGCATGTTCCCCACTGGACTGGTTGGAGCTGCCCTGGCAGGGCAGAGGGAGTGGAGCACCCACCTTTCGTGCAAGATGTGTGCTGGTGGCACAGCACCAGAGGCAGCCACGGGTTAGAGGCCCTTTGCCTTTCCTTGGAAAAGGTCCGCCCTGTCATCCCTCCACACCCACATTATCCGTGGGCACAGGGGGGCTCCCCGTGCAAGGTGCCCTGAGATCCTGTGGGCCAGCACTGGCCTCCCACCAGCCACATGTATCCCCTTCCTCACAAAGCATCCCTCCAATTTTCACCAAAACAGCCTGACCTCCTTTGTAGTAGCCTCCCCAGACGTGGCACACACAGAGACCTCTGGCCATGCCAAAGAGCCTCTCCTGTGCCCAGCCGAGGAGGCTTGCCTCCCCCCTCCGCAACAGCTCAGTGCGGGGCACAAGAAATCCTGGCTGCCCCAGCCCTTCCCAGGATGGATTTGCATATTGGGTCAGGCAAGTGTTTTCCAGCCGCTTGATTTCCAGGGGATAATGTTATTCATGAAACTATCTGCAGCCCCCAAATCCTTGGTTGCTGTTTGTTTGCTTCTTTCTTGCTGCCTCTTCCCTGCTTTTTACTCCCCCTTGGCTGTTTGTCTGTTAAAAAAAAAAGTTTCCCTTGGCTGTACTTTCAGTAGGGCATTTCAAAGTCAGGCTGAGGTGGGTATTAAATGAGGATAGATGCCAGGTTCCTTTTCACTACATCCAAAACTACTAGAATAGCACCGAAAACTGTAAATTAGGTCAGCTTTGCACAAGAGCTTCCCGAGCCTTTGCTGGGAGCAGTATTGCACAGCCTTTGGGTGAGTATCGCTTTAAATGGATCTGGTGCAGCTTGTCTTGGGGGACTGGTGTGATGCAGTGAGACCTTTCCCAGGGCTGCCCCCCCCCCCCCCCNNNNGGCGCCCCCCCCCCCCCCCCCCCCCATATAGACATGATTTGGGACCCAGACCTGCTCCTCTGAGGGTGCACAGTCAGGGGGAGGCACAGGAACCCTTGTGGCATCCCAAGGCTGGGGCTAGATAGCCAAAGGAGATAGTGAGCATGAATATAGGACAAGGTCCCAGTCCACAGATGAGAGAGGCTGCGCACAGGCAGGATGGGCAGCAGCAGTGGCAGCAGCTCTTGGATGAACAGCAACAAGCTGAGCAGCAGTGCTGAGGACTGAGGTTGCCTGGGGGAGCTTCCCGTCAAGTCCTGTGTGGCTTCCAGCATGTTGCTGTAGAGGCTGAAGAACACCTTTTTGGATGCAACCAGTGAACCAGAAGGATTGCTGGTGTGGCAATGATGCATCCTGCACCTGCGGGCAGAAGGACAGGCAGCCGGCTGCATGTGCTCTCCAGTTAAGCCATTGCCACCTTGGTACGCCGTTCACAAGGTGAAGCCAGTTCCTTGCTCCCTGCAGTGGAAGATCAGCTCCCTGATTTTGGAAATGCAGAAGCAAACAAGTGGGGATATGGCAGGGGATATTTTGAGGGAGGTTCCTGTGGAAGAGAATTAATGATCTTGCACAATTTTTCTGACTTTGCAGAGTACTTGCTGGTGCAACACAGGGAAGAGCTATGAGCAGAGCAAAAATATATGCTCCTTCCCCAGAACGCTCACCCGGCTTCCTCTGACCTACAGCTCAGGGGTGTCCTGATTGTGATGTCTGTGTGTTTAATAGCCCTGGGAATATTTGCCTTCAGTGAGTTTGCCTCATTGCTTTTTGAACCCATGTAACCTTGGGGTGACATGTTCCACCCTTCACCTATGTGTTTGGGGAACACACAGGCTGTCTCCTCTCCGCTCACTTGGATTTCAGAGTCCTGCCCCATCCCACGTGACACCCTCAGCACTGGCTCTTTGCCTAGGGCAGGACCGTCTCCTGGGCTGGGGACAGGTACACCAGGAGGAGAGGAGGAAGAAGGAATGGGTCCAAGTCCTCAGCCATTAATGGAAACACAGGAACATGAGGAATGTAATTAGCATCTTGGCATGGTGCTTGGGAAAGCCAGAGAGGCATGTCAGAGGGAGAAGGAGAAAGGGATCAGAGGATAAGCCAGAGAGCAGAGATCACAAAAACAGAAAGCAAAACACAGGGCAAACATTGCGAGGCCCCTAAAGGATGAAGGTCTCCTGGGCTGGGAAGCTCCGCCATGCTTCTCCTGGTGGCTTCAGACACACACGGGTCCTGTGGGGATTTAGGATACAAAGCCTATACTGTGAAAAGCTTCTTCAAGGACCTGCAATCCTTTCCAAACCCTTTCTACCCTGAACACCACTTCTGCAGTTTCTGTGGAAATGTCATCAATGGGAGAGGAAGCACAGGTCCACGTGTTCCGAGTAGGAGGGTCCACCAAGAGAAGTCTCACTCTCTTGCACCTATTACAAGTCTAAGCAAGTAAATAAGTACAAATTAGCTAGGAAAATTATCTCACTGCCCTGACGCATGCAGGAAGCACAGTGGAGGTTCACATGTGGTGTCCCTCTGAGATCCTTGTGTTCTGGAGGTGGGCAAGAGGAGATGGAGAGTGCGGCGAATGGAGAGCTCCTTACAACCTCCAGCTGAACTTCCCAGTGTCAACACAGTCCAAAATGACGAGAAAATAACCACTTTCTACCCTGAAAGGCAACAGCAGACCTTCAGCAAAGCCTTGAGTTTGCTTAAAGTGCAGGAGTGAGCTTGGCTCACCGAGGCCACCTGTCCCTGCTCCCTCCCAAATAGCACGGCTATCCTCCCCTGCTGTCCCCACCACAGTGTGGCCATTGTGCCCCAGGACGGGGTGGTGGGGTGGCAGTCTGCAGACAGCGAGGAGAGAAGCGTTGGATCTTGCCATCGCTGCGTGTTTATCTGCAAGATGCTGTTGTGTTTGGATAGAGCTCCAGACAGGATGTGTCTGCAGTAAACACAGGAAAAGGGCTGACACTGGAGTCAAGTGGAAGGGCTGGCGATCGTTTCAAGTTTTAATTAAAATGGCCCCTCTTGGGGTAGCATGTGATTCCCAAAATGAGGGCTGATGAAGGTAGGCAGGTTGCTGACGGCTCCCTCTTCAGGGTCTTGTGGAGGTGCCTTCGTCATTTGAGTCTCCTTTCTAGGAATGGCCCAAGGAGACACCAAATACATCTGGGAAAATATGCATGGATTTAAACACTGAAACAACTCTTGATAATTTTCTTTAACTTCAAAACCAAGCATGTGTTTTAGAAACAAAACCTAAGTGGTGCAGTGTCAGTCATGTACAAGCCCTCCTCATTGCAAGTGCTGCTTCTCAGCTGGGGAATAAGAGGGTTATTAAAGAAACTCCGAGTTGCCGTGTCTGGCTCTGTAATTTCACCGTTCCCATGCTCAAAATGTCTGAAGGCCTGTAAATGGATTTTCCATAGAGCACTGCCCCCTGCTGTGGGCTTGCCATTTCCACACATTTCACTCTTCACAAACCCTTTTGGTAGGAATAATCTGCAAAATAATGGTGGTCTCATAAAATTCTGGGCCATTCGCTGCCTATTTGTCTGCTCAATGTCCTGCGGGTCTCTCACAGAGCAGAGGCTTCCTCAAAATGTGAGAAAGAAGAAATACCAACTGAACAAAAGGGAGGAACAAGGGGCAAAGGAATTCAGTCAATGTATCTCTTTACCTCAATGAAATCCCTGACTGATACCTGAGATCTGGGGGCATCTGGATCTGCAGCAGCTGCAGCCCAGGCCTTTGACACTGAGGCTTACCCCACCATGGAGGCACATTGTGTGAGTAACGAAGCAGGTGGGGATGAATAAGACCAGTTGAGCACAGTTGCTGATGCCACTGGGGCAAGCCCATACGTACGTGAAAGGCTTGAGCAAGTTTACTGCTCAACAGCAATGGAGGAAATAACACATCTCTCAACACGCTCCTCTTAGTGCTAGTAAGATGCATTGTGTCGAACCCTCAGCTGTGATGCTCCGTCCCGCACAGCAGTGCGAGAGGTACCCTAGGAAAGCACAGGCTGCTCATGGGGACCAGCTCTGTAGGAGCTGTGTCCAACTAAATGCTGCTATCAGCACTCTTGCACGATTTTCCCAACTAGTCAGGACATAAAAATGCACCCCAAAGACATTAAATTTGCAGCAACCAAGACCTCCCATGAGGCTATCTCGCTTGCTGGTGCCAAGCAAGTTTATTTGGCACAACAACATGATTTTCAAAATATGATTCCTTCCTCAGTGTTGCCAGGGCTAATGTTTAAAGTCTTCCTGACAATTTAGCCATGCTCAGGGTAAGTCTGGTAACTCAAAAGTCTGAGTTCTGGTAACTTGATCTGTCATTGTGTGAGTGGTCTGCCTGCAGCTGTGCTGCTGGATGGCCCCATTTTACGGTGGATAATGTGTTTGAAAGATGCCCCTCACGTCCCATGGAGGTGATGCTGTTCTTGTTTCTGGTAGATGAATGCGTTAGCTAAAGGCCCAGCCTTTCACCTGCTGAAGTCCATCACAACAGCTTCGCCCTTGACTTCAGTCGCTGGTAGCGACTTTCAGTTAAAGAAGGAAGAGAAAAGGTAGAAGACTGAAAGAAAGTCCTGTTAGCATCCAAGCTGCAGGAGGAAGAGTTACAATTTTTGTAAACAGAGGACACAGCAAGGGCAGGAAGTTTTGGAAACTGTGTGCATTCTTGATTAAATGAGCTTAGCGTGCATTTACTCTCTGAATAAACCACAAAATATTTTGGCAAAATTCTTCCCTAAACTAGATTGTAAAGTATTATATGGTAGATTGTAAAATGACTAGTCAGAGAATACCTTGATTGGCAGATTAGAAGAGGTGGCTGCTGTAGTGCGATTCACAACATGAAGCCCTGGGGCACTGCTACCTACAAAACAGCAATTCCACCCACACCGCAAAGATACAGCTGGAAGTGAAGGGAAGGGAGAAGAGGGTTTCTCACACAGTTGTAATTGGGACCTTGGGGAAGCAGAGATGGAGATGGCTCTGAGAGGTGTTTTTAGCCAGGAAGAAGGCTTTTTTGATTGACATTCATACTGGGAAAACCTGCTGGCACTGGTGAACCGCCAAAGACTGAGAGCCATTGCGGCATTCCCTGTTGGCCTGGGAGACACAAGGTTTGATTCTGGAACCTGGCTTCTTATTACCCATATCAGCAACTCCCAGCAAAAGGTAGAAAATGTGTCTTTATAGTGACACCTGTGGCTGAGCTAGGAACTGAAATAGCAGGTACTGAGGAACATCTCTGCTGGCCTGGAAAAGGCACCAAGGCAATGCAGTGTAAGGTATGTTTTTCCATCCTCCATCCACTTTGCAAAGCCTCTCTGAGAAAGCAGAAAGAAAGGGTTTGGGACTTTTTCTACCTCTTCTGCCATATATTTTCTTGATGTGATTCACTGTTGCCATCAAATTAAATGTATCCAGCTTATAGGAGAGTGAATTTATGTGGGGATTAAAATAGGCTAACATTATGCCATTGAAAAATTACTTAGTTTGCTACTGATTCAAAGCTCAGGGCTGACCTGCACAAGTATTTCTGCCCAGGAACAAAAACAGGTCTAAAAGACAGAAATGAGAAGACAGCTGGCAGGATGAAATGAAGAAAGGGAGAATGTCAGCTGCCTCTCTGGGGACCAGGCATCTTTGAAATGAGCCCTGCCAGACAAAATAGAAGTCCTGTTGCTGGGCTCTAGCAAAATATTAGCAAAGGCCAGATCCTGTACACCTCAAGGCTGGGGTATATCAATGTGAGCTAAAAGTGGGGGAGGAATGTGAATGCTCCAGCTCAGCATTAATGCTCATGTCCCACCGATCTCCGCTCCTCAGGACACCCAAGAGAAAGAGAGCGAGTTTGCCATGGTCCTAAGACTGGAACCGATCAATGCAGAGGGCAATCGCTGCTGTATCCCTCATGCTAACCCCCTGCAAAGGACAAGGGAGAAGAAACTATGCCCAGAGCATCAGGAAGATGGATAGAGGGATCCAGTATGGGTCTTCTCCTCTACACTGCCATGATGATCCATCTCAGGTTCAAATAGGGTTTCCCGATGGCAAGCCATACTGTTAGCTGATGTAGGTGGAATTCACACGACATTATTGAAATGTCCCAAAATATTTGTCCTATTTTTATCATATTGGTATGACTGAAATCTCAAAGCCAGAAGGGTTTTGGACTGAGGGAGGATCCTAATCCACCTGGCCATAATTATTTTGACATGGCTGTTCAGACAGGATATGAGCTTACGCCCAGGCTTTGTCCTGCTATAATTATTTTTGCCAAGATATGTTTTCTGTTGATATACCCTAGAAGAAAAATGTTATAGGACACTTTGTACTGCTAGCCATAAGGGTCCATACTGTGTCTGCTATGTAGGACATATTAATAACAGTACTTACTTCTGTATGGATAAGAATAAATATTTCTCCTAGTAGTTGGTAAATCCCATTTCAACCACTATATATAGTTATACTACTACCTCCCTTAGTGCATAAATTGTACTGGTATAACTGGTATATATGTTTTAAATGGGGAGTTAGTCCTTTTCTGTACAGGAATAGCTAACCTGATACAGATGTATTTATACCAACACACCTGTGCCCACTCAAAAGGAGTTTTGCTGCATTAACAGTGTGCACAGCTCAGCATGAGGGCTTCTTCCAGTCAGCAGAAGCTATCAAAGAAAAAACGGTCTACTATAACACATGCTCTGCTGCAAGAGATGGTGAGCACCCTTCCTCCAGCAGCACAGGGGGGTGACCAAGAAGTAGAGCCAGTGCTGGAAAAAAAAGGAAAACAGGTAACCTCTAATATCAGGAGGGCTTCTTCAAAGAAATCGTGTCTTTCCTCCAGTGGGGAGAGTTGTTTACTCCTTTTTTTGGTATAACAGTAGTGGTTGTAATTAAAGGCAGCCAAAAGCAGGGCCTGATGTGGTTGACTCATTGACAATCTGAATAGCTGCCTCGCGTTTTGTTCAGCCGCACCAGAAGGCAGCCCGTTTTGCAGGGTGACACAAGGCCAGGGTATAACAGGCGGATAGCCCCCTTTCTAGGGAGCCCCTCTTTTCCCCCTGAGCCCGCAGCCTCTTTCAGCATTTGACACTTCTGGAGAGTTTTTCCCTCGTGGCTTTTCCATATTGCTATTTTCAGGAGATTTCAGAAGTGCAGCGCAACCTTTGCCTGTCCAGCTTCTCTCTGACTGTAAAAAAGCCTCCCTGCATCACTAACCATCTAAGTGTTTGGTATTAAATTATCCATCAGAGCTCCTTCGGTAGCAGAGGGAGTTGATTGCACCATCTTTACGGAGGATAAAAATAGCCAGCGTCACAGGCGAGGGCAGCAGGGAGGGCTGAGGCTCGGCTAGTGAAGGCAGCAGCACTTTTACTTTGGCTGCAGTTGGTATCTTCACCTGCAGACAGCAGGGACTGGTGAAAAAGCATCTAGTTTCTGTTATTGATTGAAATGTAAACGATGGTGTCTGAATTCATGCTGATGACCTTCATCAGGCAGGGCATGAGACACTGGATACTGCAAATTTCCCCAAAGCAGCCTGAAAACTCGCAGTCGCCAGCCTAAAGCCCCTGCCTGTTTTTTCAGCTGCCTCCAGAAAACAACCCTGCTTCCCTTCGGAGGGCCGGCACTGCGCTGAGCTCACATGGCCCAGCATTTCAGGAGGCACGACCAGCTCCCTGGGCTCTGACAGGAGGGAAATGAGATCCTTGCAATTTTTGCGGCTGTTAAAGAATTGGGGCACCCTCTGCCAAACCCCCAGCCCCTGCCCACCCCCTTCCAGCTGCTCCGCTCCTAATTGGGCTCTGACATCCTGGCTCTGCCAAAGCCATTGGCATCGTCAGAGCGGTGCAGCAGTTCTCCCTCTAGACGTCACTGAGAACTGACAAACTCACTGTTGTTTGTAGCCCAAAGACAGGGCTGACAGGCAGAGGAGGGAGTCATTTGCCGACAGCATGTCCTGAAGCGGGGAGGAGGTGGGATTTGCCTCCTTTGGCCCATGCACCGGTGAGCCCATAGTTGCCAGCGCATCATGTGCCGCTCTCTCTGCTCCCTGCAATGGGCTGGCCCGGGAGAGCACAGCCATCTGGCAGCTCCTACATGTGAATGATGCTGCTAAAGAAACGAGGATTTCACATTCAGATCCCCTTTTTTGCAGAAGTGCCAATCAAGCGTGTGCTGCTTGGGCCTGGAATATGGTTTAAGAATTTTGCCAGATTTAATAGAGCTTCCCATCAGTTCAGTGGGGGGGGATGGGGGGAAATCAACAGGAGAATACAGTGCAGGAATTTTACCTAAGTACAGATTAAAGTGCAGGCTTTGGGTAGTTAGTTTATATTCTTTATCTAGAGATGGGGATGTGCTCTAGTAGCAGACCAGAATCAGTCTCCTTTTCACTGGTATGAGGGACCAGTGGCACAAATTTCAGGGATCTGAACCTATATCCTATGGTGCAATAAGAGTTGAAAAAAATAGGTAGTGAATCCTTTACAGTTCCTTAACACCTTCTAGGCCACTGTCAGAAACCACGCACCCCTATGAATACGCGACTGTTCAGCAGGGACATACCAGGGACATACCATTTATTTGTATGTGATCACTTTCTTGCAATATTAAGCTTTCATTAGTCAATAACTAGATAGCTGTAGCATGTCTGTCTCAGAAATGCTGATGCTTTGCTGTCAGCACTGTTCATACAGCCAAGGGCAATCCCTCCCCAAAAAGAAGACAGTGAACCTAGTCCACCCACAGCCCACGTGCTTTCTAGGAGCACCTGTGCTCTACTAGCTCAAGCAGTTTCCAAGAGCATGTCTCAGGTTTTCACATTCAAGCAGCTGTGGATACCACTGGAAATTAGACAAAGTACTTTCTTGGGAAGTGCAGAGCCAAACCACCCTGGCAAAGCGTCAGTGCGATGGGCCAGCTCCTGAGGCTGTGACTCATGTGAAAAGAGTTCAGTGGTCCTGCGTGGGTGTGAAGGAACAAGCTTTGACACTCACAGACATCTGTGCTCTCAGATGGGATCTCAGTGAAGATCTGCTGAGTCCCCGATCCTTCCAATAGCTCAAACATTTCCAGGGTGAGTGCTGAATGTGGAAGACGATGGGTGGGGGGAGCAAGTGGCCACACTTCAGCTGAATTCAGTGCACAGAAACTGTGAGAATCTGCCTTCTCGTTTGTATGACTAACCACAAGTTACGCATTCAGCCCTAGCAAAGTTTCTCAACTGATGGAGACACTAAGGCACGGAGGAGAAACACTCCAAAATGATCCCAGTTTGCTGAAAGTTGCATCTGCAACTTATAAAGCAAATTGCCATGGTAAATAGCTATCAGTAAGGCTGAATCATCTCCCCATCCTCTGCACATTTTCACTTTGACATTTGTTGTCCTTCTTCTTCTGTTTAATGAGTGAGTAAAATATATTTGAAACTTGTGTCAGTGCATTCTAGCAGTTGAAAAACTATTTTAAAGAAAGAGATAAATTTAAAACAGCTTAAAGCTTCTTAATGTAAAGAGAGCACATAGAATGATTCACCTATACTATTGTGCATTTTATTCTGGTCTGTAGCAAATCAGAAATAATAAATCTGAAGATCCAAAGCAATTAATTCCTCATTTTCTCTCTGCCTTTCAATGGCGTCAGCTCCACTAAGCATTGATACAAAAAGTTTTATTTGAGTACACTAAGCTTTGATACTTCAGCTCTACATATTCTGCATATGAGATATGCATTGAGATATCAATGCTAAGATACATTATTTAGGAGAAATCTGAAGTTTAATGACACCTGTAAAAAAGATAGTGAGCATTTCTTTCAGATGAGTTTTGCAAAGATAGCAATATGATGCTGGGTTACTAACACTCCATTAACCCTTTTTCCAGCCCATTATTAACGTCAGGAAAAATGTGTCTTTCTGAGTAACCTTCATCTGGGTGCAGTGTCACCAAGACCTTCACAAGGCAAATATCAAATGCAAAGACCTCCAGCCACTGGGTAAGGCAAAACAAGCCACTTGAATTTATATCCTCTCTGTGACTGTTCCAGTGGTACGTAGACAACACTGCTTTCTTTTCTAAATGGGAATAAACTGTTGCAGATTCAGGGCCAAAGTTACTGCTATTGCAAGCTAGCAACTTTTCACTGACTTGAAGAACTTGTGCCAGAGTATGGCAAGACCAAATCAGACCTAAAGCCAGCCTGATGGCTTTAGGTCAAATTAAAAATTAGATAAAGCCTCAAAGGGAAAAATCAAGTATCCCCAAAAATTATTTTAAAAACAACTTTAATAGAATGTAAAAACACAACATAAATCACACAGAAAATCCAAATGGTCAAGATAGATTTCTGCAAACAGACAGTAAAAGCAAAACAGTGAAACCTGCTTGTTTATCAGCGCTGGGAGCTGAACCCGGGAGTCCTGCATGGAAAGCATAGAGCAGCCCACACACGCATAACTGAGACCACAGTGGGCCCTTAGACTTGGTGATCAGGGACGGTTTTGCGCAAAGACTTGTTTTGCAGAGAGGAACTGTGCCATGATGCATAGAGCTGTCGGCTCAGTTATAGATGAACCCTTGGGATATCAGTGGAGATCCCTGTCAAAAGATGCAGAATGTGTCAGAAACACAAAAAGGAGCTCTGTGTGTTACATGAATAAGGAGCTCTGCTTGTTACCCAGTGACAGCAGGACCTCACCTGTGAAAGCCACTAGTGTGCTTCCCCAGACTCCATGAGGTGAAGATCAGAGACATCATGAAGCATTGCACCGATGCTGAATTATGGGATTAATGCCACCTACTGAATGACCTAATCTGGTGTGTAATGCAAATGCACGGGCTAAACTTTTCATCCCTGGTGTGCCGTGCCTGCAAGAGTTCATGAGACACCGAGCCAGAGCGAGCACAGAGGCAGGCAGGGATGCTTGTGGGAGAGAAGCATCTTCCTTGTGACAACTGCCTGCCAGCAAGCAAGACAGCCGGACAGTCAGGTACATCAACTCAAGGGAAACAAAGGTCAACACAAGCAGGGGGTAAGGATAGATGGGCAAGGCATGGTCTGAATCAGCTATCGCTACTTTTAATGTATTATTTATTATTATTTAATGAATATTAATAAACAGAGTGCATAGCTGGTAACTACTCAGATCTGGTTGGTACCTTTCTGTGTGACAAGCAGACGATGAGCCCAGCCAGTTATAGCCTGAAGGGAGTCCTGCAGGTAAGATTTTAAGTTGTTCCTTAGTTAGCTCCAGACACAACCAGCATCCAGTTGCCTGGAAAGCCAGAGGGACATCAAACTCCTCCTGACACATTCTGATCTTGCCTGAAGCTCCCATGGCTGCCATGTCTCGCACTCCCAGTGACACCTCAGGCCCTCTCCTTGCACAGAAACACCCGCTGCCTAATCAGGCACAGGATTTGCCAGTAGCTGTACCTGAAGCAACGTATTTTCCGTGAACAATTTTGTTCCTTATACTCAGACTGCTCTTTTATTTACAAGGGGAAGAAGAAAGAGAGTTTGCTCCCCAGCCCAGGGAAATGCTGTAGTCAGGTTGTACATCACTGAATAGGAAAGTCTAATACTCATTCCCTTAACAGAGGTACCCCGCTCTTTGCAGACATGCTCTACACTTAGTTATTTTCTCAGTGCCTGAGACATCACACTTTTCCAGTGATATCAGCGCTGGCAACATATTTACCCTAGGGCTTGTAGGGCTTTATATTAGTCTTCATAACTCACAGGTATAAAATCTGTCCTCATGACCTCGGGACATTTCAAGCCAACACAAAATCAATAAAACACACTGAATCACCAGCCAGCTTAAAAAAATGAACCCAGCTGCAAACACCTTTGTAACAGCAACAGAAGAGTGCTACTATTAAACAGTCAGAAGTGTCATTTGTCCCCAACCTGGTCCATTGCTCCAGCCTTTGGGTTATTTCAGAATGATTCTTTTCCACCGTGTCACTTAAGCAGCAAAGGGGAATCTTTTATAAGCTGAGAAAGGGCCACAGTGGCAGCTGACGTGATTTATGTTTAATAAAGGCCCTTTAGCACCAGGAAAGGGGGGCCCTGCCAAATCTCAGGCGTCTCGCAAGCCGCTGCTATTGTCCCAGGGGCAGGAGCACTTTTTAGGTTCCCTCTCCATCCCTGTAAACAAAAGGGCAGCTGTACGCTTGGCTGGCTCTGGACGGGGCTCTTTGTGCGCGATTAGTACCCTGCGCACATCATTCATGGCTCTTGAATAAAGATGACCTCTCGCAGGATGGGATGGGGGGAAAAAAAGCCTCTTTATTCAGCAGGGCTTGAATTAGCATAAAGAGAAGGAAACCGTTCCTTGGAAGTCACAGGAAGAGCTAGATAAATAAATAAGCAAACTACAGGTTCCCTGCAAATACTCGGTACTCAAGAGTTGGGCCTGGGAACTGTAAAATCCAAGGGAAGTTGTCCCCGCTCACAGTCACTAATACATGTGCTACCCCTCACTCTCCAGTCTGAGCTCCGTATGGCCTAGCCATACATCTGCAGCTGGGAAAACGTTTTGTCACAGAGGTTATGGCCCAAAAGGAGGAGATATAAGGTATGCAACGTGGCCAACGTGAACTAATTTCTACCACCTGATCCTTCCACCTCTCTTGGCCAGGCGGGACGATGCCTCGGTCAGTGGCTCTTGGAGTGGCAATAATACTTGCCTTTATTTTCCCAGTCCTGTGTGCAGGGTCAGGCAGCAAGCTATGCAAACAGACAATGACATACTGAATTTTTTCACATGCTGGGTTTCCTGGCCGATGAAAGGCAATTCAGCAGCTTATCACCATGTATGCTGCTGCAATTAAGAGCCCTGGGAGCAGTGGCAAACGAAGCTCTCCTCCCCCAGCCCTCTCAACCTCCCATCCCTCCCCCATGCCCATAGGAACAGGCTGTGTCTCACCACCCACAACACCAGCACAATTGCAACCCTTATACTCAGCGCTGAGCTCCACCGGATCGCTCTGACCCAGCAGCCAGGGGTACGGCAATAAGCACCAGGGTGTCCTCCAGACCCAACCTTCACATCAGATTAGTTTTCAGCTGAAGTCCTGCTGTGTCAACTGTAATGGCCCTTAGAAACATGCGTTTCTCTGCTGGAAAGCTTAGCAACAGCAGAGTTAGCTTGGGCTCAAAATTAGCTAAAGGCAGCAGACAAGGAATGAGACAGGTTTCAAATAAAATTGAATCCCAAAACCATATTTAATGCAGCTTTACTACCTTTGGTTTTTCAGTGCTCACAGTAGCTGCTGTTTTTCTGCAGGTCTCATCTGAAAATTATTCCATCCCTCTTTTTTCCTTTTTAACTGCACCCTTTTAGCTGAAGAAACTGAAAATGTGTTCCTGGCTGTAGTCAGAGGCTCCGGATGGAGGAGACAAGCAAATGAAAAAATAGATGTTATTTTATGACTTCTGATTTTCAAGTCAATCTAATTACTTCTAACCCTCTGCATCCAGCAGCACAGTGAACAAGACAGAGTCTTCACTGTCACTCTTGTGTTCTGTAAAAGTTTCATGAGTCTCCAAAGAAGCTGCAGCAGAAAAATGCATAAAAACACAAAACAAGGCTAACTGCTGAGCCGGCATCAGACTCCTCCAGTGGTCTGGATTACTTCAGGGTGGAGATTAACACAGGCTAACTTCAGCCATAGGTAAGAATGTGATTTACACAGGTGGGCATTATCCCCCTCATTCTTAAAAGCACGAGAGGCCAAGTGTCTGGCCCCGATGGTGGTGTTTGTCACTGGAAAACTGAGGAGTAGGACGTTACCATTTCATGTAAACCATGCACCTGTGTAGAAGAACATGATACATCGAAGACTCCTGACAGTCAGTGGCCAAGGAATATTGCCAGAGTAAAGACATTTCATATTGTGCATTACTCTTTGGACTTCAAATGACAGAAAATGAGCCATTTGAAAGTTATTTCCATGAAAACCACCTGCATGTTCCTCCCACTCTTGCCTTCTTCCAGCTCCTTGCCCTGCAGCTCATGCGTGTCTTGTTCATTTCTGTTCATCTCTGGTGGGGATAAAAGAGCATTCTGAGTTTAATAGAGAGGGGTAAACTCAACATTTACAACAGATATCTCTGATATATGTGATAACTACATGCCTGCACCATTAACAGCCCTGTTGGAGTTGCAGCAAATCAATGAACAAGTCCATAAAGGGCTGAAATACATTAAAAATACGTGAATGGAGCTGTAAGAAAGCTCAAGTGCATCAAAGGGGAAGCAGCAAAACTGAATGAAGGGACTTCTGAGAAGAGTAGCTAGTGAGAAAAGATTATCAAAAGTGCTTGTTATTTAAGAATGTTATTAATACAAGGGAACTCCTGCCATCCTTAGAGGTACTCTGCCTCTCTGCTTCATTATGGAAATGCTTCCCTCAGGCCCCATCTGTCTGGTTTTCTGCTGCAGATGAAGCTGACCCAAAGGGAATTCATTACCACGCATCTCCTACGGCAAAGCAAGCCCTGCTGCAAATCAGGCAACACAGCCTGATGAACGCTGCCTGAAGAGACTCTGACAAACGCATGGCAGACAGGACTCCACCACCAAAAAGAGTCTCACGTGACAGTTTCTGCTCCCTTCTCATGCAGCTGGACGTCTTGGCAGCAGGCAGGGTGTTTGGGAGGGTAATATGACTCACGTAGGGTTTTTGCTGGGCTCATGCTCCAACAGGACAGAAATCATACTGCATGCTTGGATCAGATACTGTCCTGGATGCAGGCCGGACATGAAAGCTCTATACAAAGGAGATGCCTCTACCAAATAAATCAAAATGCTGCAGGTCTCAATAAAGGAAATATATATATTTACCTCTCATCTTCCATCACTTTTCTATAAGCATTCACAGATTAACCATCCAGCACAGCTGGGAGTACTAAGGCAGGCTTCACTAGTTAGTGTTAGTAGAAAAAACTGGGGCATAAAATGTTAAGTACTTTGTTAATGGCCAATAAGAAGTCATAGACAGCCCTCCTGCCTGTTTTCCAGTATTCATGACAGAAAAATAAAACCCAAACAAAGGGTGGAGTTAGGCTATGCCGGCTTGAAAGAGAAAGATAAAATATGTAGGGACAGACTTGGCAGTAAAACAAAACCCCCCATGTGAGGCAGAGGAGTGAGACCCTCAACCTATAAGTGAAGCCAGGGCCCAGCTGACCATCAGATTTCAAATACGTGGCACCTTTTAAATATGTAAGTGAATTAGAAAAAATGAAAAATCTCATGTCTTATATGTGTCATAAATCAGGGAGATGAGAGGTGGGTAGGAGCTGTTTGTCAGGCTTTGACTTTAACATGGAGGATTAGCATGGCACCAGGATTATCTGGCAAACTCCATGCCAGGTATAGTTGAGTTGGGTCAAGCAAGCAGTTGAAGTTAGTTTCTTGCCAAAAGGCTCAATTACATTAAAACTGTCTGTAACCTTACACACCCATATGACTCAGGCTCCTAGCATCTTCAGCTTTATTCCACAATAAAAAGAAATACAACTGTGAGCATCTACAACAGAGGCCCTCACAGCCGTGGCCAACAATATTTATGAGGGTCTATCATCCTGCAGTTATAGTGAAAGCCCAGCAGCTGACTGACATTTTTGCACTAGTCCTCAGTTCTCCAGCTGGACCAACAAAAATGAGATGCTCAATGCATCTGGAAGATTTTGCCCTGCTAAGCCCTGTGGTTCCTCTGCTGCTGTTCTGAGAGGGCAAGGGCCTGGCAGAGACACATGCGCCTATAAGTTGTCAAGAGTATTCCCAGCCGACGATGAGCTCAGTGCCTTCTCCAGCAGGATGTCAGGTGAACATCAGCTTGGGAGAAGTCTGGGGAAGGCGATTCCCTCTTCTCCGAGGCACGCCTGCTCCAAGCCCTGAAGGACCATGTCCTGTGAGAGGGTTGCCTGAGGAATGGGTCCGTTGCCTCCCTTCCAATGTGCAAATGGTTAGCAATGTGCAGTGGTTAGTTTTTTCACATATCCATGGAGCTGACTCCCTGGTCTTCTGCAGTTTTTCCATCTTTACTAAAACCCAGCAATGGCTGAGGGATGCGATCCTGCAGGGCATGGATGGGAGCGGGGGGAGTAAGAAGGAGCGTGGCAGGGGAGTGGAGCACACGGAGGAGACCCCGCGGCACCATGGGACAGGCAGCCCAGTAATATGGGATTTCAAGGGTTGTTATCTGCTGCCTGGTTTATAAACCTTGAGGTTTATAATCTGTTGCAGTGGGAAAGCTGCAGAGCTTTGCCTGTCTCCTGCTGGCTTCACGTGGACTCTTTCCAGCTCCTTGAATTTCTAACCTGCTTCTTACTTAAAAGCCTTCATTTCAGCGTGGGGCTGTGAACTCAGTCTGATCCGTGGCATAAGCCATGCAAAGACTGATCGCAGAAACTTGTATTTTCTAGTGAGTTGGCATTATGTGCCGCCAGGTGGAAAGTGACGTCTCCAGGAGGCTATGCATCTCCTGCTCTGCCATTAGCTGCGGCGAAAACACAGACAGACTTACACACCCAAACCATACTTTTTGGAGCATAAACAGTCTTCAAAGACCTCAGCAAAAAGAGTGGCTTCAAGCCTCAACACAGGCTTTAAAGCAATGAATCCTACTCTTTGCTGTAGTATGGCAAATTGATGCAGTGTTTACAAACATTTGCAGGCATAGCATGGTAAAACAAATGCCGCCAGTCCTCCAGCAAAATGCATGATTTATTTTCTATTTCACACACAAATATTTGTGCTGTTCTGTCTTTGAGAGCTGCTGAGTGAGAGCAGTGAAGCAGCCTCTCCAACCGGCTTGGCCCGGGAGCTCTGGCTGCACGTGGCGTCTCCAGCTCTGTGGGAGCGCAGAGATAATGTGAGTGGTCAAACTAGGACCCAGCCTGGCTCCTGCAGTGGCAAATCATCCTGTAAAAATTCGTTTTGTACAGGCTGTTATCTTTCTGAAGGGGAGGAAGGTTATATTTACACTATATAAAACCCAACAGGGCTTTTTTTTTTTTTTTTGCTAAGAAATAATAAGATAGAGTTTATAGTTCATCCCTTTGCTATGTTGGACAGAACTAGTGATAGATATATGAGGGAAATTTAACAAAAATCTTCTGAGCATCAGCTCTGAGAATATGAGAATCCCCCAAAATGGTCCCATCCCCTCCTTCTCCCACCTCCGCTGCTGCCCTTCAGTGTTGCTGAAAGGGCTGCCTGGGCAGCGGGGCCATGGGGGGGATGCCTGGTCCCTCTGCCCCACGCTGTGCCAGCTTACAGCGTGGGCTGGGAGCACCAGCAAGGGAGCATTTCTTTTCTTCTCCCACCCTCCCTGCACTGAAGCAGCTTGCAGAGGATTGCTGGGGGAAATAGTGCGTGGAGTCCATCAAACCAACGGCTCAAAAAAGTGATGATAAATGCAAACATGGTTTCCTTCTGGTCCACAGCATTAGGAAGGGGGTTTCACCACAAGTGAACGGGGTAGGGATATAAATACACTTAAAGCTTGAGGGAATCTGCTGCATCACCTCCGCTGCTGCAAACCTCTCTGCAGGCTCGTATTTTAGGGAGATCATTTCTCCCAGGCCCTGGGCAGGGCAGCTGCCCTTGCCAGGGAAGGATTTTTGTGAGGATGTGGCTGCAGAGGGAGAAGGTCAGTTTTGGGGAGGCCTGGCATCCTCACCCCAAAAAAGCAGCAGGGGAGACATGGCAGCAGGATACCAGCACTAAACAGCAGAAACACGGCAGGGCTGATGCAGCTGAATGCAGCATCTGCAGGGAGACCCCGGCTGCGGGGAGGGCTCAGCTCCCTCAGCCTGGGGCAGCTCCCAGAGCTTCTTAGGTTTCATGCAGGTGACAAGGAATCGGCCTCTATTTCTCCCCTAAAGCATGTTTCCACTCATTGCCACTTCTGTATCCATGCCCCATTTGTTTGGACCGATGACACGATCCCTGTCTGAGCCGTAACCACTCATATTCACTGACCAGGGAAGGCTCAGCTGGGGAGAGGATGAGATCCTGCAGATCTTTGCTGCCCACCATGTACTTTGGTTCAGCCTTCCCTTCCCCAGACAGACCCAGGCAGCTCATCCCTCCATCTGGGGACTCTTGGGAGGATTAGTTAGCATACATGACATGGTTACCTGAGATAGCCCAGGGCTGGATTCAGTGACTCAGGAGCTCCCTCTGTTTCTAATGTTTGCACAGATTTTTAAGACAGAAGTGCTAAGCACCACCCGTACCATGTTTGCTGAGGGCCAGATGCCTAGAGCAAACAGGGACGCAGCTGAGGAACGCTGTCAATGGATACGATGAGCAGTTGTGAGAAAGGGGTTGGAGTATGGCCATTAGCAGGCATGACAGTGCACATATAATTTGATTTATTTTCCCTTGCAGAAGGTGCATGTGGTGGGGTTTGCACCCCAAGGACCCTCCACAGCTGTGGGTACAGCACCCTGGGATGCTGGAGCTGAATGCAACAGGCATTTCACCTGGTGTACCCGCTCCGGGGACCTTCCCGAGGCTACCCTCACCATGCCACCCTCTGTGTGCCCTGTGGGCAATGAGATGTGGCGTCCCTCCAAGGGCAGGCAGGAGGAAATGGGAGACAACGGGGACAGTGGCAAGAGAAAGGGGGTGCCTGTGGGCTGTGGCAGTCCTGCACCCCAACACCAACCCGGGACAGGGGTTGCTGGCCTTAAAGGTTGGGTCACGTTTGTCAGACACAGCTGATTTTTATTTCTTTTCCTGCCTGAGCTGTGTCTAACTGCCTGCCCATATGTTGTCTCGCTGGCAGCTCTGGGCACCCGGGGTGCGATGTGCCTGCGGTCAGATGGCGAGTGCCTTCACCCATGCGGGGAGCTGGCTCCGAGCTGCATCCTCAGGTGTTGGCTCTGTTATCCCATCTCCCATGTCACCAGCTTTCACCACAAGCCAGCCCTGACTATGGCATTATGCCCTGCCAAGTGTCACCAGGGGACCCTACTACAGCTTACAGACCTGGCAGTATTCAGATTTTGGCCTTTTTGGGATGCTTAAAATGAACAGTGAAGCCTGCCCCATTTTACAAAGTACTGCTGCCCTGAGTCCCAGGCTCACTCGCACACTTAACTAGGAGTTTGCCTTGCTTCTGTCATAGCTTCATTTCTATTTCCATGCCATGCTCCCAGCCTCCCAGCCCGAAGGTGCAAATATCTGTAAAAAAGCAACCCCTGTGCAAGTATCATTTCCACGGTGTCTTATGACCCTGAATGATACTGAAATTGCCGAACCTGGGACTGCTTTGTGGTCATTATCCAGCTGCAACTTCAAGGGGGCTGAGAAGGACGCCATGCTAAAAGCTTTCCACACTCTCTTCTCAGGAAGAATGAGAACAACCAGCCCTGATTAAAAGCTTTTTTTTTCTTCCTAAAGCGGTCTCCGCATGCAAAGATTTGGTTCAAGGAGCATTAAAATCACTGCTGTCAGTTCAGAAAGAAGGGGCTGAAGGGAATCTGGGCCATTGGCATTGTGCGAGGGTTGCTATGGCAATCCCCGCAGAAAGGCGGCTTAATAGGCTTTCTTCCCAGGAAACTCAAAACTGCAGCTCACAGGCTGCAAAGCGGCGCGTGCAAAAATATTTTCATGAATAGCATCTCTGTGGAAAATTTTGTTGGCTGTTTACATCCTCCCTCAGAAGCGGGGCAGCAAGGAAGGTGTTTGAAGATCACCTAGCGGTGACTGGTGACATAAATAGGGTATAGGCAATGTTGCATAGGTACCCGCGGGCGGGCGGCAGCAGCAATGCAAAGAGAATGGCAAATTTCCCTGAACAAGACAGGCGTTGCGAGCAACTTAAAAACACGTACTGCAATGATCGGTCTTTGCAGACCAAGAGATGCTTCAGTAAACAGACAGAACCAATGAGCCATTTGCCCTGAATTCTGTGACTCCGCACAATGTTTTTCCTGAACATAGCAAAATGCAAAACGATGCTGTCTCTCGGCTCTTCCCTTTAATATTTACCATATTAAAAAAATAATGACATTAGCTAAAATATTCATGAATGTTAGCTGGTCAAACTCTGCTTTTTTTTCAGAGAATACCAGTGATTCGGGGCTTACCTGAAAAAAAACCCTTAAATGTTGTGGATGAGGGAAACATATTTTATCTTACTGGAAAGCAAGAAAGAAAGATGAGGGATTAAAATATGAGACTGCAAGAGAGGATATCTCTGGGGTCTGGCAGACCTTCATTTCATGACGTCTGGCGAGTCACATAAATCCCTCCGGGCTTCTGTTCCTCTGTACCACCTGTAAGCTGGTAATATTACAAGCAATTATTTACTTTCCTGCATATCACGAGATTTAATTATTTTGGCATTCTTGATTGCATGTCAGTAATAAAATATATAATTTATCATAAAGAAATTACTGTCAAATATGTGCATGCACATCTTACTGGGAAAAATAAAACTAGCTCTCCAGCCTGGCACATGACAAGGAAGATCTTCCTTTTTCTTCAGTGGTAGATGCTTGATGCTTTGAAACAAAGATATCTGAGTATCTCTCTGCTAAAGCCAGGAAATTCCATGTTATCACAGTGTGTAGCACAGAGCTAACCCACAAGTCTTAAAAGGTCATGAGCTAAGTTTAACCTGCTGTATTTTTTCCTGTAGCTCTACTTTCCATTTCATCTGCAGTTCTAGTGCTGCTCTTGTTTGATGCAGGGATAATTAGTGCATTAGTTGAATAAAACCTGCACTTATTACAAAAGACAGCTGTGTGGCTGGGAGGAAAAAAATTAAACCAGAATTACATTATATTTAAAAATGAGAAGAAACCATAGAAAAAATTACTTCGGATGAGTCAGGATAGGAAAACAATAGATAAGGGTCTGAATGCTTTGCTCCACACTGAGTTTGTGGCAGAATTGTGCCACTTCCCCATGTTATGTAAAGAGATTACTGCCCTCACAACATTAAGAGGAGAGTCTGAGCTCCTAATTTTTAGATTCAAAGTCAGGCTCATGTTATGAAACTGAAATCAGTAAAGTGTGAAGACCTTGGCATCTGTGACATTTTTTGTAGGCTCGTCTCATTTACAGGGAAGTTTTAAAGACTAATTACAATGGGGAAAAATGATGTGCACGTCTTTTACTTGTCTCCCCTAACCAAGACAAGTCAGATGTAGGAAATCCCAAACAAACTATAGCAGTCCTTCCTCTGTCACTAGTGGACTGTGGTGCCAAGAATGTAATAGCACATTAATTTTTAATAGCTGGGAAATACAATGTATAGAGGAGCAAAACAAGTCCTCCAAGTTCCCACAGCAAACCACAGGCAAACCTGTGAAGATTTCTCGAACTTCTTCTTGAACTTCAACACCAAACTTCTTTCTTAACTTGATTATATAAAACTTAACTAGATTGTGTAATACTAAAAATTCAGAAGTTAGTTTGTTCTTTAACGTACAAGATAGTGAAAATATGGTATGGAGGTAGAGCTACATCTGCTTCGTTGTACCCAGGTGTGCAGTGGGAAAACACCTACTGTCTGGTTAATTCTGTTCTTGGTTGTGAATGATCACGGGACAGTGCCCTCTGTTTATCTTTCAAGCCCTTTCAGATAGGTAATACACAAAAAACATCGGTTGCTTGATTTTCAGGAGCCAGGCAGCATTATGTCAAAGTTTTTTACTTTGGAGCCATCGCTGGAGGAGAGACTAGACCTTTAGGGACCTCCAGCAGGTCTCTAAATTGAAAGCTACAGTGAATCCAATTAAAAAAATGCAATTTACATGTGATTATAACTCATCTACATAAAATGCAGTTGTTTCACTGCTATTTTTGGCAAGCTTAAGCTTCAACAAGTCCTTTTCTTCGCACTTTCAAAATCACTCATTTGCATTTCTCATTTTCTCACCTTTGTTTCCCTGAAGCCCTGAATGTCAGAGGATCAAAGGATTATCTGGGTTGCCCGGTTCCGCGGATGCCTGAAGACTACACTGGGACTTTGCCTCCCTGAGCCTCTAAGAGGTCTTGTATTGGGAGCTGAAACACGACTGTATTATCTGAATAACCAGGGCTTCCCTGCATTCAGAAAACCTATTCTTACAGCAGATACGAGGACTTAATCCACTCTGTTTTGCTCCCTGAAGATTCAACCAAAGTTTATCCAGTGCTGGCTTGTCTGAAGGCATTCAGAAATTGCCACAAAACCTCCTTTGGAGCAGCAGCTAAAGCGGTCGGGTGATTACAATGGATGAGCTCATGCTTTTCCTTGTAACAAGCACGGCTTTGTTCAGGGCTCTGGGGATGGGAGCCGTGAATGGCGGGGAATACACCGGCTATCGGGGTCAGATGATGTAGGAGTAAGAACTTAAATTGTTTTCAGTGGTGGGTTGGTTAGAAATGTTAAAAAATAGGTTTTACAAATAAGCTGTGCAGGAGGGAAGAGTTTTGTGCAAAAATTGTTCAGCCCTGCTCTCTTCCACAAGTGAGTAGTATTTGCCCATGCACTACAGAGCCCGTTCTCTCTCCCATTGATGCCAGTTACGAAATTCTGCCTTCAAGAAGCAGAACAGTGGTTTTATAGTTTGCAGTGCTGTTCTGCAGTGCTAACCATAAGTCCTTTAATTTCACCCTTCAATTACCATAACTACAATTTTTCCTATAGAAGCAGTAATGTAGAACCAACATACCACTCTTGTATATCAAAGCAGACGACACTGTATTGCAAAAAAAAAAAATAAAAAAAAAAATCAAGGAACTAACCAGTAAGGCATTTTAAATATATGTTTTTATCTAGATGTGTAATCCTAAAAAAAAAGGTTTCAGGTGAAATTCTTCCCAAGTGAAAACTCATGCAGAACAATAGTAGAGACTGCAAATACCGTTAAACGACTGAAAAGGTTAAGAAGGGATTTATGTGAAAAACCTGGAGACCATTAATTCAGGTTCCTATTTTGAGATCAGCTTGATGGTAGGAGATTAAGACAAAGACAGAAATAAATTCAGAACAGATGCCAAGATATGCCAGTTTACTACAGAGAACAAACAGTGGAATTATTCTTCTTCGGCATAAATATTAAAGCACATAATAAATATCTAGATAAAGAAACATTAAGAAAACATGGAGTTGCTGTACTTCTCTTACTAGGACTCCTGTGTTTTAAAACAATGCAATAAATATAGCTGGATGATTAATTTTGCAGAAATAAAGAAAGGGCGTTAACCTGACATGAATCACAGCTCGCAAAGTTTATGTCATATTATTGAATTGAAGGAATTTCCTCCAGCCCAGGAACATTTTGAGTGACATCTCTGCGGAACAGCATGCTCAGAGTGCCACCTGATGGCTAAGTGTTGCTTTCTTCTCACCCAGCTGCCTTCAAAATATAATAGGGCCATCCATGATCTCATCACTGTTTACCTGAGCTATGAGAAAAAGCTTCTGCTTAAATTACAGAGGCTCATGTGCACAGGAAGAGGTGTCTTTGGTGTTATATTCCTACCGGCTATTGTCAGTTTGATAAAGTAGACTGGCCTACACTGGATCTTCACTTCAGTGGATGCATTTGGGGGATGCATTGTGGCACTCAGGGGAGTTCAGTGGGTCAGGGAGTGACCCAAGATGGAGGGACACCATGCCATCTAGGGAGGACAGGCAGGAGAGATCATCCACAGCTCTAGGTCATTCCCACACAGGATGGAGCCATCTCTGACCTTCAGAGACCAGTGACCTATAGATTTCAAAAGACAGCTCTGCATTTTGTGGATGAAATAAAGACACCCTCAGTTAATACTCTATTCTGCCTTATAAAATTCCCCAGGTCTGGAAATGAGGATGACTCCTTCTGGAAGCATATACTGGGTGATCCAGGTAACATCCACCAAACTGCAGCCTGGATCTGATTCCTCTTTATTGATGCTGCAAAGAAAACACAAGATATTTGACTGATGTCTGCCAAGACAGCAAAAGCAGCCTCTTCCTTCAGCACTCCATTGTAGGAGTCAGACATGATCACGTCCTTGAATGCCTCATCCACCCTAGTGGAAACAGGGCCATGATCACACCTTCCCTTGCACTCATCTGCAGGTTTTGACAAAGGGGAAGGAGAGCGTTTGCTGTTCCTCACTGAGGACAGCAGCCACGAACTTGCTTTCTGAGGAGGGGATGTCCAGATCCCCTTCCAGACAGGGACACAATTCCAACTGACTTCTATAAGAACAAGATCTCATTCTGTTTGATACTCAGTTTTCATGTAGAGGGTCTCCACTTTGCCATTTGTGTTGGCCAGTACCTGCTAAAACATAATGTAGCTTGAGGTTTGGCTTTCTAGCTAGAACAGGCAATCGCAGAATGGCTGCAGAGTCAGTTCAAGCTGCCAGAATATAAATTAAGTATTGGTTTGTGATCCTACGTATCTCTGGTTCTCAAGAGAAACTGCAGGCAATACTTGCCTACACCAAGTCATGGTTTTATCTTTCCCGGAACGAACCAAGAAAGAAGCTCATCATTATTTTTTAAGTAACTATATTTAGTCTTTAAAACAGTGTCTTTCATTCCTTTGCTAGGGCATGAAGCTGATAAGAATTCAGAATAAGTATTCATTAACGGTACTGTTTGGAGGAAACCAACATCAAGGACAATCTCACTTTATTTAAGGATCCTTGGGGGTAAAACACAAATCCCCCTAGAATCTTATACTGTCTAATGAAAACCAGAAGCAGGAGCATTCTTACAAGCCAGGTGTATCAGAGGAAGATAGATATTGAGGCTGATACATAAGAAAACAGTATTTTGCTATGACAGTGGTGAGACACAAGCAGAGGCCCACAAACAGGTGGACTCTCCATTTCTGGAGATATTGAAAACTCAACTGGAAAACACCTTGAGCAACTTAACCTAACTTCAAAGTCAGGCCTGTTTTGAGCAGGAGGTTGGACTAGATGGCCTCCAGGAGTCCCTTCCAATTCAGGTTATTCCCTGACGCCATGATGCAGACAAGGTTTTGTGTCCTTTCATGGACAGGAAAACATCATCCCACCCTTCCACTCTGATCAGCAGTCAATGAATTCAACATTGCCCCTCTCTCTCTCTCCACAGGAAGATTGTACCAATGTAAAGCTAATGTTGATTCACCCACCAGTAACGTCAGGCCAAGTCCTGCAGCATCACCCCTTAAGAAGCTCCTCTAGCTGACGTTGACCAGCGTGCGTGTGTGTTGTCCCACATTACAGTAAACTCCCAGAGACCATTACCTTTAAGCAAATGAAATATTTGAAGTCCAGCTGACAAAACAAAGTTTGGGGACTGTGTAGCCCACCCTTTCCTTTTGAAAAAAACCCATTCACTGTAGGCACACTTCTTACTCATCACAGCTTTCCTGCAAAATCTTCCTCTGATCTGTACATCAGAGTTGATCCCTTTTTCATCATCCAAAAGCAAAGCTTCTTCATTAACAGCAGCCGCCAGCTCATCCACCTGGGCTAAGCTGCAGCTCTTGCTGAGCCTATATGGACCTTTCCTCTGCCCAAACAGCATTCTTTTTCAGTTGCTTCCCTAAAGTCCATTTGAGATGGACAAAATATGAATTTCCAGGAGACATCTTCCCTCCATTCTCTTACAGAAAATACACTTTAAGGTTTTCTTCAGGTCAATGTTACGTTTATTATCAAAGCTGTTTCTGCTTTCTCATTGCATCTTATGGACACAGTCCTATGAATACATTTGTACAGTGGACCTCTGCTGCAGGTTTTGACCAGTTTTGACTGGAAAATTCCTGACCTAACATCTTTTTTTGCTCAGTTTTCCCTGTAAATTTGCCTGCTTTTACAGCTACTTAGAGTTAACTGCTATGGACTGTAGAGCCCTTTGTAGTCTCAAAACCTCGGAGACAGCCTGTGAAGGGGCACTGGGACATGCCTGAAATGACAGTGTCCCCTTATGGATGAAGGTTAACCTCACAGATTTCAATGTGACGGTGCAAGAGGGAGTGAGCAACCACTCTGCAGCACACAGCCCGTGGCTGGGCACGTGCCGAAGGCAGGGCAGACTGGATGGCTCCCCGACTCTGCTGCTGTCAGGGGTCCCCCTCACCAAGATCCCCAAGGACGAGGATAGATCAGGACTAACAGCATCCACTGCCTACCCTCCTGACCCTGCTTAAATTACTCTCACGCTGCCAGATGTGATTCATGGACTGTGAAAACCAGAGGGAACATTGCAGCGTTCTGGTGTGATTCCTGCATAGCACAAGCCAGAGTCTCTGCCACTAACCCCTGCAGCAGAGGGAATTATTTTTCCCTTATTATGTGAACGTGTATCTGCTGGGACTCAAGCTCGTGACATGCTGCATCACGTAGAGTTGCCAGCAAGGAAAATAAATGGCCTGTGTGTCATGCTCAGAGATTAATTAAATGGCTATTGAGTAGCCCAGCTTCCTCAGCTAGTAAAAACCTTGAGGAGGTACTGGGAGACATTGGCCTCTGGAAATGTGTCATAGTATCACTGGTCAGCATCCTCCCTCACCGAGGTCACTGAAACATTTGGCAATGCACTGGTGCTTTCATTTTCCCCCTGAGAAGAGCATGACCAGCATAGCCACCAGCTGACACCTTATTTTTCTTCACAAACCTTGAGGTTTTAATAGGGCCCTAGAGGCAAAGGAAGGGAGGAGATGAGCCCATCGCAGTGTGCCCTGGCATTTCTGGAAGCACGTTTACTCAGACACAGACTTGCTCAGGGCTTGTGTTTGCTGACAACCTCTCCTCATCAAAGCGCCATCGGAAACAAACCTGCCAGCTGAAACACCATGCCCTTCATGCAAGCCAAAGCAAGTACCAGCCATGCGAGGACTGACTTTATGACTGACACCAGTTCTTTCCATTAGCTCACCCAAACAGCAGCAAGGCGTCTCTGAAAGTCAGAGCCCTGACTTCAGTGGAAGTGAAATAGAAATGGGGGGAGATGCACACAGGAGCTGTCGGTTGCAGAGGTAGCCGGCAAAGGCAAGCACTGGCTGCAGGGGTATTAATGTACCCACAGAACACGTTCACAAATTATTTCAGCAATCCTCCTGTTAATCCTCAATTCTGAAAAGTCTGTGGATGAGCCAATAACCTGTACAAAGTGCACAAGGGCAGGCGGCATGGACAGAGTTTGTGCTCCTCCTTCAAGCATCCCAAGGGCCCCATGGAGCCCCCTGGCCATCATGCCACAGCACAGGGCTGAGCTCGCCCAGTACCTGGGACGCAGCCCCTCTATTCGGGGCTGACGGGACACATGTAAGTCCCAGAGCAGCTCTTCTCACCCAGCCCCGGGCTGGCCGAAAGGGCTGTGGAGGGAGGTAGAAATATTGCAAGGGACAAAGGCAGGTGGCTGAAGGGACCAGGGTTGCAGGGGGGTAGTGGTTTGCTTGGGTATGAGTCTCATGAACTCGCATTATACCTCAATAATAATACCTCAATAAATACCTCAATTAAATGCTACTGAAAAAGCATCTGTCATGCCTGCCACTGATTTCACTGCTTAATTCAAGACTCCTGAGCAGTTCCAGGGAATTGTCTCAAAACCAGAGGAGACATTACATTGGTTGCATGCAGTACTAAGGAATTGCTGCACACATTTATCTTTGGGGCTTAGGAGATAGAAAGCTCATAGGGTGGAAAATACAGTGGATAAAAAGTGATGAAGGACATAAGTCTGGACTGCTTTACGTGAAGCACAGTGCAGAAAATGCCAGTAGCGGGATTCAGGGAAACACGAATATATTGGTGCAGATCAGGGCATGGGGCTAAACTTTTACTTTGTGCAGAGCTGGTGTTTCTGAGTTCCCTTTTCATTGCAGAGATCCACAGAAAAGGCCATCTTCTGGGGCTGCCTCTGTGGATAATGCAGCCCCAGGAGAGCTGGGGCCCTGGTGTCCCAGGTCGCTGGAGGTCCCAGTCCCCCGGAGCATCCTCCACCTCCTGCAGGCTGAAGGGTCATGGGGCCACATCACATCAGCTTGCACCCATCACTTCTCCTACTTGTATTGTGGCTTCCTCCTCAGAAAAGAGAGGTGATGGCAGTGCCCTCTCTGCAAACATGCTTTGAGGTCCATGAATGCAAAAATGCAAGTGAAAGCTGGCAGCTGCTTCCTGCTACAGCTACCACTACTGCTGTCCTCAGGAAGGGAGGGAAGGCCTCAAGACTTAGCCTTGTTAGCAGTCAAATTTGCAAAGAATAACTAAATACATGTAAAGCAGAGGACAGGCACTGATTTCCTTTAGTTTATTCTTCAAAATAAGTACATTAAAAAATGCAAATATTTTTGGATTTCAGCCATGGGGAAAAATCCAGGAAGAGTCTGTTTTTCCTTCCCGACCTCACCTGGTTGCACACCAGATGGAGAAGGCAAAGACGAGCCATTCTCCTCTGACATTTGCCAGGTCTCACCTGTTTTATCTCCATTACAACCATTCAAATGATGCTTTGCTCTCTCTCCATTCATCCAGTCTCCCTCACCTGGCACTCAAAAGTGCAAACACACAGCATGGTTACAGCTGGAGCCGCAGCTTGCACAACAAATGGTCCCATCGCTCAGAGAAAGAAAACCCAGAGCAGAAAGACCATGACATTGCAGAGACCACTCGTGGAATCAAGTGGTCTAGTGGTTATCTGTTATCAGACCATGAGTGCCCACTTCCAGGCTGCTTTGAGCATCTAACACCAGAGCTCTAAAAAGCTCCGTGGCTATGCGGGGAATCTGGATTTTCCTCTTTAGCCCTGAGGCACACCACACCGATACCACAGCAGGAGCGTGAGCGTCCCCCTCTCTCCTTGCAGGTGGAGTGACCATGCTAAAGGACCTTCTACCACCTCATGTTGTTTTGCAGATAAAGGGCTGTCAGGCCTGGCTGTCACTTGTCCTGCCTTGTCCCTGAGGCAGATCAGTGTTGGCAGAAAGGTGGAAAATCACTGCCTCCTCTCTTCGCTTCTATTCAGGGAGGTTAAAATAAAAATGCTTAGTGGCAAAATTTGTAGAGTTAGCTACAAGAGATCAATAGCTGCTAGATTTTTATACTGGATGAGATTACTCAGCACAAGGATAACAGCTGCTCTTTGCTTCTGAGAGATGTCTAGAAAGAAACCATCACTCGGCTATTCGGCAAGGTGCTTTTTATCGAATGAAAAGTCATTTAATTCACAACGAAATGCTCCTAAATTTGGATTCACCTCATCAAGAGGGTACCAGGTACCTGCACTGCATGCTGCAAGAGGGTCAGAGGAAAAATCTAGCCCTCATGCATTAAATACTGCTGTAGGGAGGGTGGGCACTGGTGGGGTAAAATGTTACGAGTGCATTATCAACAAGGGGAAATGAACATTAAACAGTGTTGTGTGGGGGTACATGTGTGACAGCAGTACATCCTCAGCTGTAAGCACTGTACAACCCTATTTTTATCACTCTTCTCTGACCCAAATACAGCAAACACAACAGTCTGGAGTTGTCCTCCACACAACAGGGCTGGTTCTTGAAACAACATCCCTGTTAAAGCATCTGCACCCGTCACACCTCCCAGCTTATATTCAGCACCTCCAGGGAAAATGTGCAGTTTTCCAGCCTCCTATGCAGGAGAGACGGGGTTTGCTTTTCTCAGTGCCCTGGGCAACAGTAGCTGTACGCAGCCAGGTCGGTGCCACAGAGGGCTGAATGGGAGGAAAGGCTCGGGCTCTCCACGGGGCAGTGGGGACACAGTGGAGAGCAGGGACTCTGCCGTGTGAATTTAACTAATGCACCTGAAGTCACAGAGACAGACCGGAGATCATAGTAGGCAAAGCAGCCAGGAATGAATTAATGCAAGGATAAAACGCTTGCTGAGGAAACATAAGAAACATTTGGAGAAACAGTGAGAAAGTTATTTATTGATGAGCAGCCTTAGCAGATGCAGACTGGTGAAATGTGCCCACATGCCTGACAACAGACACCCTGAGGAAACCCTGCACAAACCATGCCTGGGAGGGCTGCCATGTAAACACACACCTACCCGGGGAGGACATGCTTTTGAAGCTAAAGGACAAAGCTTGCACAAGGACAGATGGTTATAAACCAGTTGTCAACAGTTTTAGGTGGGCATTGGGTTTGCATGGCAAGGTTTTGGTAGCAGGGAGGTTACAGGGGTGGCTTCTGTGAGAAGCTGCCAGAAGCTTCCCCTATGCCAGATAGAGCCAATGCCAGCCAGCTTCAAGATGGACGTGCCGCTGGCCAAGGCTGAGCCCATCAGTGATGGTGGTAGTGCCTCTGCGATAATATATTTAAGAAAGGGAAGGAACTGCACAACTGCAGCCAGAAAGAGGAGTGAGAATATATGAGAGGAATGACCATACAGACACCAAGGTCAGTGAAGAAGGGGAAGGAGGTGCTCCAGGTGCCAGAGCAGAGATTCCCCTGCAGCCTGTGGTGAAGACCATGGTGAGTCAGGCTGACCCCCTGAAGCCCAGGGAGGTTAATGGTGGAGCAGATATCCACCTGCAGCCCATGGAGGACCCCACACCGGAGCAGGTGGGTGCCCGAAGGAGGCTGTGATCCCATGGGAAACCCACGCTGGAGCAGTCTGCTCCTGAAGGACTGCACCCCATGGAAGGGGGCCATGATGGAGCAGTTCATGAAGAACTGTAGCCTGTGGGAAGGACCCACACTGGAGAAGTTCATGGAGGACTGTGTCCCATGGGAGGGACCCCACACTGGAGCACAGGAAGAGTGTGAGAAGTCCTCCCCCTGAGGAGGAAGGAGCAGCAGAGACAACATGTGATGAACTGACTGCAACTCCCATTCCCCATCCCCCAGTGCCACACGGGGGGAGGAGGTACAGCAAATTGGGAGCAAAGTTGAGCCTGGGATGATGGGAAGGGTGGAGTTGTTTTAAGACTTGGTTTTATTTCTCATTACCCTGATAATAAATTAAGGTAATTTCCCCAAGTCCAGTCTGTTTTGCCCATGATGGTAATTGGTGAGTGATCTCTCCCTGTCCTTATCTCAACCCAGGAGCCTTTCATTATATTTTCTCTCCCCTGTCCAGCTGAGGAGGGGAGTGATAGAGCAGCTTTGGTGGGCATCTGGCATCCACTGAACCCACCGCAGTGGGACACTGCAAGGCTGCAGCTAGCTGGGAGGTTTGAGAACAGGACGGCGGGAGCAAAAATAATCCATTTTGGGAGGACGCTTGATGAGTTTAAGGAGGGGATTTGTACGAAGTGATGTTTGCAATAGCCAGGGTCAGCGGGCCACAGTGCGCCAGCCAGTGCGGCGCTGCTGCACATCGGCTCTGGTCTGGTTGGACAGTACCAGCCCTGTGGCTAACCTGCGGGCCTGGGCTTGAGCCTGCGCGCCATGGCGGATGGTTTCATGTGAAGGGGCCGCGCTCACATCTGGCAGCTGTGGAGCTGTTTGCTGGCAATAGAGCAGCCAAGGAGCTGGATGGGTGCCCTGGGTGTGGCCCACCGCTTATCGCAGGGACCGAGGGCCTGAAATTGCCTTCATTTGCTTAACCTGCTATAAAAACAAGATAGAAAGCAATTCGTGGAAGCGCTGCACTTCTCCATATGCTAACCCAGCAGGAGAGGAAGAATGAAACCGCTGGGTCAGCATGTTGGACTTTACAAGTGCACATCAAGCAGAAGTTCAGGATCAAATTTTTCACCAAGACTTCCTATGGTCCATTGCTGTTCTGGCCATGGTTATAATTACTTTTTGCTGTTGTTGAAAGTTAAATCTTCTATTGTTTTATCATCAGTATCATGTATTCTCAGCTGGTAAGAGCTGGCTTGGGTTGGGTCTTCAGGTCATCTTGACCCTGAGGTAAAAGTTCATAGTCCCAGGCAGTGTTTGTTCTTCTAAGCAAATTGTAATGCAGTTAGCATCTTGCCTTTCATGCTGTCTCCTGTGCATGGGTTTGCACATACAAATTACTTTGCTGGCTGAAGTCACAGAGTTTGCATTTCTGCAGCCAGAAACAACTGAGAGACAAAAAAAAAAGCTGGCTAGGCATTAGTCTCATGGTATTTTTTTGAAAGGAACTCTATTAACCTAAACATCCTCTTGCTCACTGAGCTTCTTAGTGCTTCTCCTACCATCTACATTTGTGAATGTTAAAAAACACCTTACATGCCAGCATTTATGTTGACGTGTTGCATTTAAGAAATCTACTCAGTCTGAAAAATGCAGACACATTCCTCTACTTCCATTTTATGGTTTCATTTTTGCAAAATGACAATCTTTTCTTTACTGGGCACTCAACGGGAGCAGCTGCAGTGTCCTGTCTGAGCAGTTTGTCAGACACCTCACAGCCTCACATCTTCAGGAATTTAACACCAGTGGCTGAAAACATATCAGCACCCTATAGACACTTGCCAGCGCTTTCCTGGCACTGTGAGCAGACAGGCTGTCCTCTCCCTCTGCACAGGCCAGGCCACTTGAAGTGAGGAGGGGCTGAAGATTTTGCAAGATTGCATCCCCGATACCTGTGGGGAACCATGTGTTGCGAGATGAAAGTCAGAGCTGCATTCTCTAGCTAAATGACGGAGCTGAATCCTGCTCCTTACAAATCCACAGGCAATAATTCCTCTGACTTCCTGCACTGCCAAAATGCCATTAAAATATGTTTATTTTATTTGTTCTACTAGCTGTTCTGTAAAAAGGTGAAGCCAACAAAGAAGTCAAAGCCCTGCTGCTTTAAGTTAGAAAAGTGACAAGTCAGGTTAGAAATAAAAGCCCTCATGAAAGGTGAGGAACTGTGTTTCCTATTCTGCACCCCATGACAATACAGCAGCCGCTAAGTACTGAAGCTTATTTTGGGAAGTGCGTCATGCACTCCAGTTATATATAGAAAACAGCAGATTAGGTGGTGCCCTGTTTCTTTCAAGACCCTCATGAGATTTAGGGGACCAGGATGAGTCTGGCACCCAAGCACAGGAGCATGTCAGACAAAATGGGTAAGTAGAGAAGAGAAGAAATGGAATTGCTCACACCCTGCAAGGCAGCAGCCGTGCACAGCAGAGAGAGAGGATCTGGAGTGGTGTACAGAAATAGAACACTGGTACCATCCCTCCCCCTTCCTTCCCAGATGAAACCTACGTCCATCATACTGCAATAACACTACAACTAAAGGAGCACATGGCTTTGTGCTTCAAAGCAGAACCATCCTGGTGAGATTTAAAAGTCACAGCAAGAATCAAATCAGAAAGAAAATCAAGGAGCCGCACCAGACACTGCTAGGTGTTGCCAAAGGTGGTTTTTCCACCCACAGGGAGGAGGAGAGATGAGACATCCTGCAGCAGAGAGTGATCTGCTGCCTTGAAGGAAAGAACAGTGGTCCACAAAGACAATAGATGTTCCCAGCACACCCAGCAGCTCATAAAATGTCTGGAAGTATCCAAGTGCCTGTTGCAAAGAAATGAAGTGTTTAACCCTTTGACATGAAGAAGAGGGCAGCTTTCATCCACACCAGTTGCACAAAAGGCTCACGTTGCCTTGTACTCATGCATTAGCTGGTTTCTCCAGGTGGGCCGATGGCCTTGCATACCCATGGGAGGTGGGGACCTGCTGGGGAAGGAGCTTCTCCCTAAATGGTTACTTCATCTGAGGGAGAGGCTGCGTTTAAGTTAAGGTTGGCAATCACAAGTAGGGATTGTGGTACAAGTGTTTGTACAGGAGGGTGCATATCTCACAGAAAGGCCTTGGAGAAAGCAAAACTAACATCTCAATATTTACATTTAAAAACCATATTAAAAACAGAGTCAGTGATCTGTGAACTGCTTTACTCCTGGGGAATGTTGCTCTGCTGTTGGTTGTGATGGCTTATCTTCTCAGTGCCTCTATCCAGACGCACCCAAGGTTGGAGCCGAGGTGGGTCACAGAAGTCAGGCTGGAAACTCCAGTTCAGCTCATGGGTTTACACTGAGACAGGTTCTCAAGTCATGCACAGCCATCTACCCTACTCCCCAGTATCACCAGTCTAACTCCTCTTTGTGCCGGGTATTGAACCAATACATAGAAAGATCTAATCGCTAACCTAGGAACCGGCAACTCAAGGACCAGATATCGAACCAAGATTTTCCCAGGCCTGTGGTAATGATTGCCACCCACATCTATCTTCTTACTTTGAAATATTATTCCCTTACAAGCTAGAACACAGATCAGAAACATAGAATACACAGAGAAAGCTTCACCTTAAAACACAGCCTGGCCATCACTAATATAGGTGATGTAATGCACTGTCTACCTTAATCCAGATTATGTGGAAGAGAATGTGTTCATTGTCAATGAGCTACACAAGCCTATAAAACCCCAGAGGAAGACTGCATGAGAAGACTAGCATGCTATAAAGCAGAAGGCACTCCTATTTGCAGCAGGTGAGCATGTAAAACTAAGGAAGGGTGTGGGAATCAGGAGAAGGCTCAGCAACACAAAAAGAACCAAGATTTTCATCATCATCAGTGTTTCTAGTGAGTATGGAGATTTTTTTAAGTGCCCTGTTAGAGCTCTCTGAGCAGTATTTTTTCTTCAGAAAGTGGTTGGGAACTATCCACCAGGGAGGTGGTAGAGTTACTACCCCTGGAGGTGTTCAAAAAATGTGTAGACATGGCACTTCGAGACATGGTTTAGTAGTCATGGTGGTATTGGGTTGACAATTGGACTAGATGATCTCAGAGGTCTTTTCCAACCTTAATGTTTCTATGATTTCTGAATGAGGCCTCTTTTGGAGATTTCGGATTGATCGAGTAGCTGAAATATGCTTCCTCCTCCAGTTAAAGACCTTACCTCCAGTTGCCAACCTTGATAATTCAGGGAAGGGAAACCTCCATCTGAGTCATTTCTGTCTGTTGAACTTTGAGAAGATCACAGGATCAGAAGGGGAACAGGAAAGGATCCGGGGGTTACAGACTTTTCAAGCATCCATGTAAGTTAATGGCACATCAGGATGCCTGGCTGGGCAGGAGTCACCTGGTACCTCCATTCACATGATGGTGCAGCGAGCACAGCTCCAGGATGCAACAGGAGCAGTCTTCTTCTTGGGTGGCTGGTTGGCAGTTGGCAGAGTCTTGGTCAGTGAATTACAGATGGTAGCAACCAGCTGGGGCTGGCATGCGGAGCCACAGTGCACGCAGGAGGCTCTGCCCAGCACAACAAATTCGCACTCTTGTCCTAGCTGCAGTCAGGCCAGAGGCAGAAGCCAGTGGCATGAGTCCTGCATTTGATGCGTGAGATCAGACAGGTCCGGGCTTATGCAGGATCATATGCTGAACGTGAGTCAGCTGTGTGATGTTCTTGCAAGGAAGGTGGTATTGGCTGTATTTATAGGACTGTAATAGCTAAAACATGAGGCAATTATGCCATGCTACTAATTGCTAATGACTCCCCAGCTGTAGTCCTGTGTCCATTTTTGGGAACAGTATTTCAAGAAATAGGCCCATAGTAAGCATCTACGGCAGAGCCACCTAAGTAACAGAGATTTAACTAACAATAATCAAGCTGTTAGGACAAACTTGCTAACTCTAGAACCAGTAAAGACCTAGAACAGGCTACCTGCAGAGGATATGGATTCTCTGAGAAGGTTACACAAATATTAGTCACTCATGATCTGTTGATATTAATCCTCTCTTAATGCAGAGGTTTTCATGAGATGATCTCCTTAGGTCCCTCCCAAGCTGCTTCTGTGACAGTGCTTGTCAGACATCTTCTTTCTGTGCTTCCTATTAAAAAATGCCTTCGTTGTGTGGCTGTGGGCTCCTGAAAAGTGTGCTCCCACACAGTCAGTGAAGGCATGTTAGAGGTTCCCATTCAAATTTTAACATCCTGTGTACTATATAGTGCAGCCTCTCATATAGACTGGTCGCCAAAGCCAGTTAGGAACAAGGAACAACAAGGAACAACAACAACCTGAGCTCTCAGGGTGCTCTGAAATCAAACTCAACAATGTCAGTGAAATCTGCTGAGACTGTGATGAAATTAGTAATGGTGTAATCAGAGTAGGATTTATATTAGTTGCAGGAAATAATATAAATGTGAACCCAGATATTGAAAAAGGAGCTTAAAAAGAAATACTGAATAACTTTTCATTCGCTGTTTAAAAAAGGGTAATCACAACCTGCATGTATTGGGCAGCTGAATTAAAGTGCATGTCCTAAGTTAAAGTACACTTCCTGAGTTTTGAGGGCACTTTGAGGACTTTACTTAGCCACATTACCATCATAGCATGGTTGCTTGTCTGTAAGAATTTAACAAAGTGGATGGTGCATTAATTTCCAAAGAAGAGTAAGCTAAATTAGAAATATATGACATATACTAGCACATCACAGAAAACTTAAGAATGATGATACGCAAGGACTTAAAGGTCTCTTTGAGGTAATCAAGTCAAGGCAACATCTCATATAGCTTCCTTGAGAAATTGTCTCTTCTTCTCATTTCCAGCCTGGCTAATTTCTGTCCACTTGTATTTGTGCCCACACCACCCACCAGCTTAAGTAATTGCTTTTTAATCTTTGATACTTACCCTGCTATTTAAAGAAAGCAATTGTATGTTTTTTCTCAGCTTTCATTTTTCTGGGCTACAAAATCCAGCTCTTTTAATGTCTTCCACTAAAGCAGGTCTTCCATTCTCCTGGTCTGTTTTGTACCTCTTGTAGTCACTAAGCTTCCCTGGGTAGGAGTGACCAGAAGTGCATATGGTATTTCAAAGAGGGTTTCCCTATGGTCCCGTACCATGACAATAATGCTTCCCTTTATCTACTAGAGGTATCATCTCTGGTGCATTGTAGGAACATCATCTTCTTTGTGGCCATACCATAGGGATAGCTGTGTAGAAATACTCCAGAAAGCTCTCCGTGAGGTAGTGCCAAAACTGGAAGCGATACTACAGTGACCACTCAAACTTCCATGTGAAGTTCTGTGCAGCTTCTGTGAGTCAAGATCAACTGACCCTGCATTAAATATAAATATTGCATCTGCTAGGCTTCTGTCATATAGCATCATCCTATATAGCATCATCCCATAGTAAGCAAGTGGGAATGCAATTGCACCATGAGCTGGTGGATGTGCTGGTGTGTGGCTGTTGTTGTATCATATGATCAGAAATTGGGTAGTTACTGAAAGTCCAGATCTTTTCCATGCTCAGGTCCTTGAGATATTCAGCAACTGACTTTGCTGAATAGTGCTTTGAATTTACAGGAATGCAGCCTTATAAGATGAGATCAAGAACAGATTACCCATGGTTTATCCTTGTGCTGACTCAATCCCTGATGATTTTGTGTTACCGACACTTCAGGGATGCCCTAACTGCTTAGCAAAACCTGTCTAAAACATTGTCATCTTTGACTATTATCATTCTTGATTATTTGGACTCACTGATCAGGGCCCTGACCCCAACCTGCTGGCTGAGTTCCTGGCTTAACCTCAGACCTGACTCATCTCCAGACTTGTCTGGCTATCTGGACTCCTGGTGGAGCCTGGATGTTGTCACTGGACCTGCCTTGCCCTGCTGCCTGGGTCCTGGCACCCCATCCCATTCTCCATCTTGTCCCCCATCTCCTTCCATCAGTTGAGTATATCAGCAGTAGCATTTTTTAGTCACTATGATGCCTGTTCTTCTACCCATTCATGTTTTCTTATCTGTTTTTACAACCTCCTAACATCCTCTTTTTTGGTACCAGGAATGAAGCTCATAAAAGCCCTCCCAGCTGTCTTTGTATCTTAGTTTAAACAGTTTCTTCATAATTACCAGAGCCTTGGTCCCAGAGATTCGTGACACAGGAGCTCATGTGGCATGCATGTGTTTTTTCAGGGTCTCCAGGTTTGACCAAGTGAGTAAACTTGCTCTTTGCCAGAGACCTCAACTAACAAGTGCTTTCTGAACATAAGCTGTAAGGTTTCCACCAGGACAGAGAAAGAAAAAAGCAGCAGAAACGGTGTCCACAAAAGAATTAGTAACTTGGGAAGCAACTTGTGCTTTGGAAGAACAAGATGGACCAGAAACAGAAGTGAAGAAATTTGCCACAAAACTGAATTAAAGGGTTATAACAAAGAACAGAGACAAAATATGTCAGAAACACAATAGGTCTGTAGAAATAAAAGAGACAATAAATTGCCTTCTGCTCTGAAAAGAGGGATGCTGAGAAATGTTCCAAAACACTGAGTTGGAGTAGGCTGTTCTGCCCTCATTGTTGTAAACTTATTTAAACCTTGCAGGGAGTCACCTTACAACTAGTATTCTGCAGACTCCCAGTGATCCCTGGCATACTTTTAGAAGCTCCCAAAAGACAACAGTTAGTAGATTTTAATTTGCCATGTGTATTTTTTGAGTTTATAATTTGAAGAAGGTTGGAGACCACAGCATACACAGCACATGAATGTTTGTTTGTGTATATATGTTCAGCATGATGTTTTGTAGGTTATTAAATATTTTTTTCTTAAGAGTTTAGTAATCCTAATAATTCAAATTCAAAAGCACATATCTATCACTGTAAATTGTCCTTCTACACTAAGGCCACACTTCATAAGCAGTCTCCTGTTTTAACTGACAATTTCAAATATCTTTGTTATGAATCGGGGTTGACTCTCCCTGGAGAAACTTCTAATATAGTTTGGATACTATTAGACTTGCCTAAATAAACTCATATTTCCAGCCAAGTGAAAGGATCAGTAATAGTTTCTGATCTAAAAACCACTTACACGTGGTTCCTTCAAACAACAACACACCACTGTTGGTGCGAAAAACTCAGCAGATGTTACAAATATTTCCGCGCCTTTTCTGCAGGTCACTCAAAATTATCAATTACTAGAATATCTGAACAGCAAAGCAGGCTGGGCATGAAGGCAATGCCATGAAGAAAGTACTAAAAATACATAGTTCAGTTTTTTACAATTGCACTGCTCCTGATGTAATATTCATTGTTTTGGGTGTCCTTTGAAACAATGCATCAAACAATGTACCCGTACTGACTCCTACTTCAGGTTGGAAGTTTTAGCTTTAGACACATTTGGAACTGGAAAAACTCCTGAAAAAGTTGAAAAAGATTTGCTTTGCATTCAGAGAGTAGAGATTTTCAAAGGAGCACAGCCTGTTTGGGTGTATTTGCTCGTTAGCCAAGCAAAACAGGAGTTGAGAGGCAATTCAGCTGTGGCCTATAAATATATCCTAGACTACACACTAGCAGAGAAGAAAAGCTTCTCATGAATATGTTTATGCTGGAAATTAGAAGGTTAGTCAGTCCTCACAGCAATGATGCTTTGGAACAACCTTTCACTGGAGGAATGAGGCAAAGCCATATTAAGTTGCAGCGTGATTAGCTGCAGGGATGATCCCATGGTTGTCTGCGACAAGAAATGACAGGGTGTGTGGGTCTATGGATGGGCTCCTTTTGAAAACATGGCCTTACTTGTCACAGTGGGAACTTTGGGATGCTGAGTATTCTGGAAAACCTGGCTTTTACTAGACTTCTGAGAGTGAGCAGAGGCCATTCATTAATATCCATAGATGGTGGTGCACTTTAAATCTCCTTTTCATGTGGTACTAACATGAGGAAACTGGAAGGTAAGAAGTAGGCATTTGATCACAGGCTACAGACTGATTTGAATAAAACAATGTTATGAAGAATTTTCTTTTAAAAAACTAAGAAATTCAGCATAAAGAATTACACAAATGATATCTTACTCAGACTTGCGACCAGTTACTGTACTATCCCTGCCAATTATCAGTTTATGACAGGATATGACCTTCATGTTGCACACCGTCTCCTGCAAGCCACACTGATATTCCAAGTGCACACTAAGAGTTGCCATGACCAGATATTTCAGAGAGATTGAGGGTAATTATGGCATCCCTAGAGATGGGTGGTGCCGCCTTGCCCAAGGGCACAACAGCTAGAGGTTGGACTGTGCCCGGGAGGAACACTTAGGGTGACTGAGGGTGGAAAACAATGTTGAACTGCAGGGTGTAGACTAGGTATAACTGCAGTAGGGCAAAAGGGAGCTTTGCTTTGCTTGCTTGTCTTATGTCGTAAAACCGAAAGAAGTCAGTCAAACAACAGCCTGATGACTTTACTAGTTTTTTTGTTTTGTTTTCCTCTAGCCTTTCTTGTCTCTCTGCTTCTTTGGGTTTTTTGATTTGGCTTATAGACCTCTTGGTGGTCATGATCACGGATTTGGTTTTGGGTATCTGTTCCAGAATCGATACAATTGTAGAGCTAAATAAGACGGGACCATATTAAGGACATTGCACTACATCATTGTGTTTCTTCCCTCATGAGATGCTTTTGATTAACTCCCTGAAATACAGGTTTCACAAGGAACTCCTGTGGCGCAGCCGTTTGTCTGGCAAAACTGATTGAGGAGAAATGGCCCAATTAAGAAACTCATTGTACTTTTCCATTTCTAATGGCAAACTCTGCTACAATTTATGTCCTGTAGGAAGAGTCTGCAGACTTAGAAAGGGTCCTCATTATTTCTGAACTGACAAGCAGTGCAACTCATGCATTCATCTGTTTGGCAGTCCCCGGAACCAAACCCTGCAGAGAGAGAGGATAAGCATTGTGCAAAGCCTTGAACAAAAGCACACCTCATCCTCAGCTTCTTCAGATAACGACCAGCTTCCAGCTGACGTGGACATGCCTACTAATATAACCGAAAGCATTATGTATGTTATTGTTTCACGTAGCAAAATAAAATAATACCCAGACCAGTCAACAACTAGTACGTGCCCTGCTGTAGCTTAGCAAAAGCTTTAAACATAATTTCTCAGTTTGACCTAAAACAAAAAGCCTGATGGTGTTTCAGGGAATACTCCCCCAGGAATCCACTTTCTCAATGAAAGCTCAAAAGCAACAAGGGAACAGGCACAGAGCTCGCTCAAAACATCAGCTCTGAACATTTGGTCATGTCTCTGCTAGCAGTTTCCTCCAGCAGGAATGTTTTCCTGGAGTCTACCATTTAAATATGTCCTGCTGGCAGCCAGCTTAAACCCCCAGGCCATCGATCCATGAGTTCAGTACTGAAGTCCTACTCCTTCAAGTTCTCAGCTGAGAATTCTCCAAAGGAAAGGATACACCTATATGGAAATACAACAGAGTTTTTCCAGTTAAATCATTTCAGGCACCAAAATCTGCCTGTCCCAAACACAAACAAAAAAATTCTAAGCAAGGCAAATTCTCTCCTTTGACGAGTAAACGGCTGATCAAGACAAACAGGTCAGCAGCTAGCTGAGCAACATCTAGGACCATTGCCCAGGTGATTTGCTGGTCTTTAAAGGATGTATTTCCTTCAGATAAGCTATACTGTTAAAACAGAAAGATGTAAACATTGAACTTGTTACCTATTGGAACATTCAACCTTTGTAAATCTTTTTTCTTATCCAATGTTTTCTAGGTAAGACTTTCCATATTGTGTATAGGACTTCAACATGACCACTTGTGCTTTTTGTCGCCTGCATGCTTACTGCAAAAAAAGCAATTGAAAGCAACTGGTTTACTTTCTGTATGTGATTCATTTGTATTGCCTTAATCATATCCCATTACTAAAGCAGCAAATTCCTACTTGTCTGTAGGAGCTGATAGTGCCACCTTCCCTCCTTCATTCTCCTCCAGAAATGTAACTATGCAGAAGGTTGATCTAATGACTTACTGCTACTGAAAATCTTGAAGTTTCCTCAACCCATGGCCACATGATCGACCCATTCATTTTGCAGTGGGTCTGGCCCACAAGAAGCTTTTCTACCAGCCACTAAACCCCCCGGAAACTCCCTCCTCCATTTTTGGTAAGTTTGTTTTCTCCCCTTTTATTGGATTAAATCAGCTCATAGGAGTTGGCCAAGCAGCAGAAACTGCACGAAGCCAGTGGCTTTCTGGACAGAAATAGCATTTGCGATTTCAGTAACTTGGCTCCACTGCATCTTGAGAAAACGCGCTGAGCCATCAGAACAATCATCAGAACAACCATGCCTCATCTCCACAGTTTAAAACCAGATGAGCTTAACTCCTCCTAAAGGTTCTTGAATCTGCGTCGACTTTGCACATGAAGAGACTTCATACCACCAGTTTTGCAAGCTCATCTGTTAAGGCAGCATCCTTCAACAGAAAAGTGGCAAGACCTTGAACAGCCACAAGCACTTCTGCAGCGATTCATCCTGTTGAAGCCCAGGAGTAGGCAAAGCTACCGCTGAAGAAAGGATGCAAGCAACAACCAATGTAACGATTGTAATGCGAGGCTGAATGCAGAGAAAACCAAAAGGCACCAGATTTAGCAAGTAGAGGTAGGAGTGGTATCCACGCAAAGAACTTTATTGTCATAAATACAGCAGTGAAAAAGCAAATTTTTAAAGGAGGGGGGAAAAAAGAGCGCTTTATGTCTGTATGTTCAATAAAAACACTTTTTCTAAGACAAAAATCATCTACATTCCGATAACGTACATTCAAAAATAAATAAAGGCAGCAGGGCATAACATTCAAATTAACACCTAGTAAAAGGCAGCAATGTATTTTTATTAATAATCAAGAATATAACACTGCGATATTTAATCCTGAATTTGTATATACAAATGCCGTATTCTACACAGCAATAAATCAAGACATATACACCATAAGGAGCACGTACATTAATTTCTGTTACATTGAAAAAGTAGGAACCATACTTAATAAAAATATCCTCCGAACTGATAACATAGAAAAACCACTTTGAGTGGTAAACAACAAAAATAGACACTGAAATAACTAAAGAAAATTAGTTTAAAAAGAAATACAATTAACAGATAGGAATCACGATGTAGGATTACCTCTCCCCCAAATATCCAATCATTTATTTTGCGCTAAGGTAGGTTACACAGCACACAGAAAAATTACTATATTTCAGTATAGCACTAAAATGCAGGCTTTTGCAATTTGGTCCATTTACATTTTGCTGATTATTTTAGCCTGCCATATTGGAAAGAATAGTTGTGTGTCCCTCAATCTTTGGATATAAAAACGAGAGAAATTACATTCTTTAGCACAAAAGCAAGATTTTGAGAAATCTGTGCATTATTTTTTTGGTTAAGCATATTTAGTTTATTATTTTCATTCATGCAAAAACTGTGAATTAATCCCATTCCAGATGAGGATTTAACCACAAAATTTAAATAGTCAATTTCTTAGATTACAGAACAATGGAAAAAAGCTTAATCCACGTAACACCTTGCTACTGAACTCCACTCAGCTAGTCAACATTACACTAATTTTACACACTTGCCTTCTCAGAGACGCAGGCGTTAACAATTCATTCAGAAAAGCTAAAAGACATACAAATTTAAAATAGAACAGATCTGAAAACTATACTTACTCATTTTTATGTAAGAGGTTCAAACATTTATAGAGCTACACGTAACCTCCAAAGAACACAGAAACTAAATTGTTAAACAATCTACAAGTAACCACTGCAGACTGACAGTAATACTAAAGAAAAATGAACAATATCATTACACTATCAAATTCTTGTATTTCCTAAAAATGTTAAGTGCAAATCAGAAGCTGAAGTTCAAGCATGTAGAAAGCTTGAAATGAGTAAAATAATTCAGGTGTGTAATATTATTCATATTCTGTGTTAGCCACATAATATATAAATATAGATTGGAATTTTAGCTAGGGGAAATGACTTTTTTGAGGTAAGGAGAGATAAATTCAACAGGGTTATATCTCTGAAGGAGCAGAGAGAATCCTCCAACGGACATTCTGTCACTGCCAAATTGTGCCTTAGGCACTGTACTTAATCGAAAAAAATAGATCGTTTTGGCAAGTAGAATTGCAAAGCAATCGCCTGTACAATCACAAACAAAATGCATTCACACTCTGAAGTTAACACAGCCTTTCATCAACATCTCAAAGCATGTTTTGGAGCAAACATACTCATTCCTCCGTGTAGCAATAGGCACAGAAGACCTGCCCAAAGTCCCCCATCTCCACATCAATGCATTCATTTTTAAGCAGAATCCACATTTCCCAAATTTGATAATCATTCTCAGGACTCTATAGAACAATTGTCACCTATTGTATTATGTTAATTTGACCTATATTATAGTAGAATTATAGATATGTGAGAAACCTAGTTTGCAAAGATTACAAATCTATCAAGCTGCCAGTAAACAGTTCCTGTATCTACATACGATGGTGCAAGTTAGTGGTGTCATGAAGGCACTTGTCTCTCACAGACAGTACTGTCTTCTCTCATCAGTCAAAAATAGATCTAAAAATATTTATTTTAACATCCAAAATGGTTTTTACTCCTTCGAGTGGTGCAAATCATCATCTATAGAACAATAATTAATTAACTCAACATGGAAAAGCTAAGTGCAAAGTATTCATAATTAAATATATCTTTATAATTAATTCATTTTAATGCCATGCTCTCAAAAAAAAATCCGAAAAAACCATGCTAAAGTAGAAATGTGATTGGCACCAGCAGCCACAAATAAAAAGGTAGGTGCATACAATAGTACAAGCAAGCTTATTTACAAAGTTACTAAAACAATTAAGTCATGAGTTGCAAGGAGAGACATTTGCCACAAGTCTTTCCCAAGACATGCTTGAAGCCACACCTGAGCAGTATGAAATATATAACACACATTTACATCTTTAGGGCCATCTTTATAGCTAGCTACCTAATTTTACAAAAATAATTCCAAAATGCTTATTCACTTCAAAGTGAATTCTGTTTCTGTTTTCACCGAATGTGAAAAGACAAGTCAAAACCAGATCTAATAGCAGAGCTTAAAAAGATACCTAAGCCGCCACTAAATAAAGTTCAGTGCCGTCTTCAGGGGTTTATGGATGGCAGTGTGAAATCCTCAAAATCCCATCAGTACGTATGTACAGATTTTCCTCTCCAACTCTCAGTACCTTAAAGCAGTAATTTGAAAGAGTTTCCACCAACAGAAGTTGCATTTTTGCGAATCAGAAGGCTCAGGCATTACAAAAAATAGACATAATTGGCTTTGCCTATGTAAATGCTAATTGCGGTTGGCATTAACTGAGAAATCTAAACACCCAGAAAGGTGTGATGGGTGGAATAAATCAAGTACAACCCAAAAGCCAGCAGGTTCTTTGCGCTTAGTACTTTCTGTCGTGACAGCATGTAAGGACTATATCCAGACTGCTGTGAAGTTGCTAGATGGAGCCTCATGCTTGAATACTAATTTTCATGTCCAGTCTTCTTTAAATAGTTTTGCCAGTACTCTACCATAAGGAAGTTTCTGCATCGCTGAAAAATCACTGCATTCACTGAACAGTGCACAAGGTTATTAAAACAACAACAGGAAAAAAAAAAAAAAAGAGAAGCCATTTGATCAGGTATTAAGCTATTCCTTCAGAGAATCGCATTTCTTTGCTTATAGCAATGACCAGAATTGCTGATGGTGTACTGACAGTTGCCATGGCAAGTGGGGGACTGCGTGGGATAGCAGACATATAGCCAAGTCAACTGCTTACGCAATCTCCGCGACTTAAGCAAGCACAGAACACACCACTTCTATTATGTGCTGCCAATGATCTGCATAAGGTGCCAAAGGAAAAAATGTTCTCCTGTGTTAGGCCACGGGTGTTTCAGTACTCCCATTCATCTGTTTTCATGTCCAGATAGTAAAGAATATTCTGCGCAAGCTTTACTGCCTGCTTTCTGGCAGCTTTACACCGCTCATCACCCTGTGGATCAACAGCATCAAGTGCTAGGAGTTGTTTCGTAAGAAGTTCTTCCAATCTCATGTAATTTTTATCTGTTCTGTTTCCATCAAATGAAATCACCTCCTGCTGAATTTGAGACAAGTTTCCAAGAACAGTCCAAACTGCTTTATGGGACTGATGTTCGGCAGCAGTTTGCTCAGGATACATTTGCCTTTTTTCAAGTGCTTCCTTCAAATCAATATACGTTATGAGGGTCTGAACTTCTATTACTGCTCTTCTCCTGGCTTCTCTAATACAGGGGTTTTTCCCTGGACTCACCTCATCTAAGTGGGCAATTAATCCCTGCAATTCTGCTTTGGATCCCAAATACAAATCAGAAGCATTCTCTGTTTTTAAAAGTAAAGAATTAACGTCCTTCATTTTCTTGCGGATCTCTTCTATTTTCAGAATGGACTGATTTTGTGCCAAATCATAAGCGTGAGTAGAGTTTGCTTCTTCTTCCAAGTCCAGGTATTTCTGCAATTTATTGATCTCCTCCACTACTTCCTTTCTGTAATTTCTTATTTCCGTGCGACCACAGACATCTAAAGCATCCAAATCAGCAATGAGGCCTGTAAGCACACAGGATAGATGCCTGCAGGTATCATTACTACTCACTCCCATTAGAAGCGCAATGAGAGTTCCTCTTGCTTTGTTCACATCACACATTACAGAGTTAATTTTGGAGACGGAAGGATGCGCATCATTAGAGAGTGGCAGGGACAGCTGTTGCTTTGCACAGCTTTCTATAATCTCCTGAACAGCACACACTTTTGTCAGAGTGCGGTATCTTGCTTTGCGTAAAGAAACTTTCCCTCCAGTTTTCACCTGGGTAAGCCTCAACACAATGTCCTGAATACCTTCTTCGAATTCGTCACTGATACAGTTACCTCCTTTGTAAAAAGGCGTAATCTCGCGTTCCACGAGCGACTGTGCCTCCTTGAATATGGCCTCTATTTCCAATCTGCGCGGATGGTTTGCATTTTGTTCCAGTTCCTTGAGCAGCCTCTCTGTTTCCTGAGCAGCTCGCTTCCTGGCTTGCTGAATATCTCCCTTTCCTTCGGTGTCTACAGAATCTATTTCAAAAAGCTGTTTAGTAAGACTTCTCTCTAATTTCTTGTAATCTCGATCAGTAGGCAGGCCACTGAAGACAACCACTTGCTGTTCGATCTCTTTGACTTCTTTCTGTATTTCGTGTAACCGTTTTATGGATGGGTGTTGGTTACCCATATCCATTCTCTTCTTTTGTCCAGTTTCAGGTGAACTGCAAGGAAAGCGAGAACAAGACTTGCGATTAACGAAGCGCTACGCAAGCACGTGTCGCAGCTTTCGCGACGTCCTGACGCGCTTCACCATTACAGCTGTTTTAACTATCGCCCGCGATAGGAATAAACCACCTGGCTGGTATCTCCGAGCCGTTCCTCTCCTGTTTCACACCTTCCTCCCGCTCGGCCCGCGGGGCTGATGCTTTAGGTACCACGCCGCCAGCTCCTGGCCTTCACCCACAACCTTCAGCCCTCCCTTCCCCACCCGCCCCGCAGCCGGAGGCAGGGCAGAACCGACCGGGCGCCCGCAGCCCAGGGGAGAAACCGCGGCAAAACGCGACCGCCCTCGGGGCGCCGCAACCCCCGGCAGGGCCGCCTCCCCCGCGCCGGCCCCGNTGCGGAGCCCCGAGCGGGGGAGGCCGCCCTGGCCGCCCCCGCCCTAACGCTCAGCGTCGCTGGGCGGGCGCGCCCCGATAAAAGCCCGCGTTTCCCTCCGCCTCTCGTTGTTTGTGTATTTTCCAACGCCCCCAGCGTCTGTAAATGCCTCGGGGGCCTTCCCGCGGGGGGCGGCCGCGGGCTGCTACGGGCGCGGCGGTAACGCTCGGGCTGCGGGGCCGCTCCTTCCTAAACCCGGCCTGGAAAGCCGCGGGCTCGTGCGGGTTCACAAGGATGCACGAAGGCAGGCAGCGCTTAGGAAGCCACCTGGTTGCTAGTTCTTGCCGTCGAATATTTTAACGGAGAGAAATACCAGTGATACAAAAATAATTTTTAAAAGTTTCTTTTAAAAAGAAAAAAAAAAATCACGATTCATGTCTGTTGGAGAAGAGTCAAAGGCATCTTCTCTGTAGTGCATTTCTAAAGAAAAGTAAAGTTAGATGGGTCACATCGTTTTCGGTCAGGGTAAATGAACGTGCGTAATTCCTGAACTTTGCTTCTATTTTTTTATGGCTGCGTGAGTTTTGGAATTTATTCCAAATCGGGGTGTTCTTCAAAAATTCTGCTAAAGTGGTCATAATGAATTCCGCCTGTGTTTTCAAGGGCCTGGGTTTCAGCCCCCCCGCACACTCCCGGAACGACTGGATCGGCCCCCCCGACAAACACTCCAACCTGCGGCCGGTCATCTTCTACGTGCCCCCCGAGGAGTCGCCCCTGGAGCGGCGGCTGCGGGAGGCGCGGCAGGAGGCCCAGGCCTGCGACCAGCGCTTCTGGGCACGGCACAACCGCGCCTTCCGCCAGGTGAGCCCGCCACGACGCCCGGTGCTCCTTGGCTCCCGCCCATCCACCCGAAATCAGGGGGTTTGGTCTCCATGAGGTAGGGTTCAGTTCTGCCCACCGTTACTGGCTGGTAATTGGTACCTTTTCTTTTAATACACATGGTGTCTCGTGGAAATTATTTTTTTGTCATTCATTTCTTTAAAACGACATATAAAACTGAAGAGCCTGCGCATTTTATTGCTGTTTAGTGGCATAGAACGATAGCTGCCTTTTTCCTATCTCGCACTGAAAATATGAAGTTGTAGCCAACCCTACATGCAAGAGCTGTCTGTGACTAGAGCGGCTGTTGAAAATGATTCTGCAGCTCTTCCTGCTCTGTCATAAGTGAAAGAAATTAGGTATAATCACCAAGGGTAAATGAGGGTCATGCCCTGTTTCACTGGCAGCGTATCCCAACAAGGCTAAAAGTGGGGACTTTGCAGTCGTGGTCTGTTCTCTTTCCTGATTGCAGCATCGGTTAGGAGACACTGAATTTTGCTGGAAAAATAGTAACAGTTCAGTAATTTGCCATCACTTGTGATGATCTTTGATTATTGTATCCTGACAAAACTTGTAGAGATCTCGGAGAAAAATCAAAGCTTGTCTTTTCATTCCATAGAACTGCTTTTTAAGTTTGAAAAAGTTATGTACAAATAATTATTCTGTTTCCATCTAAGTAATTTCAATTTTTTAAGGCTGCATATTTTTCTCTATGCTCAAATTCTGTTATACAATACAGCAAATCTTCACAGTTTGTCCAAACTTAAGGTTCAGATCCTGTCAAACAATACTGAAACTCAGCTGTAACTTTACTCCACGAATAAGCTGCATATGTTTCAGTGGAACAGTTGCATGAATTACTTGATGCATGCAGGTTGCAGGATCTGAGTGGCAAAGTTACCAGTTAAACTAACTCACTGGACTCATGAAAAGGTTTTGTTGCCGTTTCCAAGTAGAATGAGCGTTGCTTGTTATTTCAGAGGGTATTAAGCACTACACTGCTATGTGATTAAAAACAATGGTTAACTTCAAGGACTGAGAACATCAGATTCTAATGTGGAAAAACATGTTTTAGGAAAAAGAAGAATTTATTTATTCAAGACTGAAAGCCAAGGGTCTGGAAATGAGAGATGAAGCAGGTTAGTGAGATCCTTGTTTATAGTTTTAGGATGCATTCTGGATTCCGTCTGACTTTGAATTTTGTTAGTTTATGTTCTTTGTGTTCTGTCATAAGTAAATCTTGAGTGTAGTATTTAGAAGTGTTATCAGCAGCATGATAAAAAAGGAGGGGAGGAGCTCTTCAGAGATGTGCATGTGGGGATCACATCATCTGTTGCACTGCTCTTCCCCTGATTCCTTTCCTGCAGCTGGAGGGAATGCGCTGAAATCCTAGCCAAGTAATACAATCATTCTGTGGTCTTAAGGAGGAAGGGACTTTTTCCTTTCACACCTCCTAACCCAGTGAGCTAGCTGAGCTAAACATACAGAGCATTTGCCTCAAGTGCCTGTTGTGGTTGGGTAGATAAATTCATGCTCTTTGGCTTCAGGTCCATAGTGTATACAATGAATACAACATTTTTCCTTGAGGGAGAATAAGACCGCTTCTGAGGAGACAGCAGCTGCTATCTGCCTGTCTTTGCCTGAGCACAGTTGCTGTAAAATAGTTGCCTCTCTAATTCATTATGTGAAACAGAAAACAAGATGCCTTCATAGTGACAGTGAATTGGCCATTGTAGTGTGAGGTTGAACATTTTGTTCATAGCATAATGATCTGTTTGAGTTTAGTAAAGCATCTGCTCTGACGTTCTTTATATCACAGACCATTATTTTTCTCTTGTCCTTGTATCCTGGTGATCACTGTGTGTTTGAGAAATAATTCTAATTAAGTTCTGTGTTGTTTAGAAAACACTTCTTCTATATTGGCATTTTGGTTTTGTTTTGGGTTTTTTGTTTTGTTTTTCTACCCAGGAAATAAAAGAAAAAATAGTAAGCATGTACATCCCTTAGAAATAAAATTCTGTTGGCTGCATGTGTTGATTAACTGTTCTATAACACAGCTTTGTGTGTATATAAAAGTATGAGGAGTAATAATATACATGAACAGTTGGAACAAAACATGCTTTTTTATATATGTGAATCTGTGATCAGTTCTGCTGATACCAGTATGAAGAAACAAATTAACTCTAGGTGTTAAGTAGGCAGCCTTCAAATAGTCTTAAATTTATTTATTTTACTCTAAGACTCTATTTTACTATAACATATAGTATGTTATCCATTGTAATAGATTAGATTTGTAAATAATGACAAATAGAACTGATCAATAATTTACATTTCTATGATCAGTCGCAGGAGCTTTAAAATGCATTTTGGAACAGTAACAAGTTGAATATCACAATTCCGTCTCCCTCATCATACCCATGTCCCCTGGGACATTCAAATTTTTAGAAACATTGGAAGTGCCGGAAAGTTTGTATAGGAATTACCTGGCAGAGTTGAGAATATGTGGTGGTTCTCAGGATTGTACATCTGTGCTGTAGCCACAGGTTTTCCTTTCATTTTCTGTGGAGAGAATCCATCTCCCCTTATATTCTGCTTATGAGAGTGGCATATTCAAAGTCATCTTGTGTACTTGCTTCTTCACAAATTGATTGTCTGCTATATTGTTAATAAATCTGACATCTCGGAACGTATACTCTTTTGTATAAGTTACCTGAAATTTATCAACAGCAACAGAAAAAATGTACATCTGAAAATATGTCAGTCATGGATAGTGTTCTTTCTATATTTATCGGCTTGTTTTAGGGGGGAAATTTAAGTTACTAAGTGCTCTTACTGGTCTTGTTTAGACTTCAGCCCCACAAGAGATTACTTTTACTCAATAGATACTCCTAGATCTATAGACTTTTTGTAGGGGTCCACTAGTTCCCTAAATCTAAGACCCAATAAACGTAATCACTTTCACAAGTAAATAAGGGCTTAAGAGTTACGCCAGCTTGAAGGTGATCAGTATTTTTAATCTGTTGTGCTCCCTAGATAAGTTTTAGAAGGTTGGAAGATAAAAGCATATTAACTTGTTCAGGGTTACACAGGAAGCTTCTAAGAGCAAGGAGTCAGACCTAGCTCTCCTGCATCTGAACCTAGTGTTTTAATCCAAAGAATTATCTTGACATTGTTATGCCAAAACTTATTTTCAGGTCAAAAAGCAACACTGAATGCAGAAGAAATGGCTGACTTTTACAAGGACTTTCTAAGTAAAAATTTTAGAAAGCATATGCAGTACAACAGGTATGTAGAAAGTATTTCTCTTGGCTATTACACATTACAATCTAAGTGAAAGGCATGAGAACGAATGTAAAATTTGAATATTTTTTTCCACGATTGGTAAAGCAGCATCTAAAACTATCATCTTAGAAAATGATTTTTTAAATGCTATTATTAGCATTTGACAGAAATTTGTGTTATCATTTGAGTTCTACTGCTTATTGTTAATTTAGTGGAGAGATGAATCTCATGTCTGAGATTGAGAGATAAGATCAGGCATTCAATTTTTTCTCTTATGGCATGGGTCTTTTCATGCTGCTAATTGATAAATATGTGAGTAGAACAGTTGAAATTTCTGTATAACAGATTCTAGTTGACTGTTAAATAAGGACTAGTAAATGTGATTCATCCCAAAGGAAAATTGTTAATTGGAATAATACTTAGTGTTCTTGGTTTTATTATTTTGCAAGCATGTAGTAGAAATGAAAGTGATTAGCCTTGAGTTGGAGGGTTTTTTGTGTGGTGAAGTATTAGTAAAGTGATCACCTGCACTCATCCTGTGTAGTACCTCGGCTACAGCTGGGTAAGCCCACATCCGCCGTGCCTCTTCAACATCTGCTGCGTTGTTTCAGTGTTACTGTTGGTACAACAACTTGATAAACTGGATTGGGGATCTGAAAGAATTGCAAACTTGCAAACACACATTACCCTGCAAGTAGCTGTGCACACTTGGTAGAGGCTAGAAATGAGGAAGGAATGGGAAGCTGGAGGAGGATAGTACTCAATCCAGTTACAATAGCACTGTCCGCTGAATGTGAAACAACAACTTCAGTTTCTTCTCTGTATTGGGTTGAAAGATTATTGGGCTCAAAGGTGTCAACTGTTGCTGGGTTCCTAGTGGCGTAATGCTCGTGAGAATTCTCCCATTGCTATCACTGATCTATAACAAATTGTGGTTTAGGGTTCTTCGTACATACTGTGCATATACTGCAACACACTGTACTGTAAGAACAAATTTACTATAAAAAATACTGAAAACAAATATGCACATCTTGTCTTCCCATGGTGGGGACGGACACCTCACCAAAAACCTGAGCAACAGCATGAAGAGATGGAAAGTAAAAAATTATTTTTAACAGGAGGATTGTTGTTCAAATTTTCTATAACTGATCAGTGAGAAAGCAAATAGTTTATCTTAGAACTGGTCACCAGATGCCATTGTTGTAGTGAACTTGGGATAGTGTCCCATTTTCATGGTAAGAGAGTTCAGGTTTTGTGCCTAAACGTGACCTTCCTTGTTGCTGCCTTGTAAAATCAGGCAGTGTAAGTTGTATCATTGGAGTTTCAAAGTGGAACTGCACAGCCCTGAAAGCAGTGGAGCTTTTTACAGGCGTTCTGATTTTGAGGAGTCATATTTATAAAAATCTGTTTATGCATTCAGCTGTTTGTTCTTTTGTAGTGTTGCCAGCTGGCCTGAAAACCGTGGCTACTGAAGTGTTGCACCTTCTAAAGTTTAGTTAAAATTGAAGCAATGACTGTGCATAGATGCTATGAATATTTAGTTCAGGGTACTTAAACTGGAAATACAGTCTAGTTTAGGGAAAAAAAATTGAGAAGGATATAGGAAATGAGACATGAAAGGGGAAAAGAAACAGTTGCAATGTTAGCATGATATTTTGATTTAATGTGACATTTGAGGGGGTAGCTCAGTGCTGCTTGTCAGCACGATTTGGGCTACTGTCCTTACTGAGAGGTTAGTATCTCAGGTTTATGTTAGATCTGTACATGCAAGGTTTCCCACAGAGATCTCAAGGGAAGACTTAAATCCCGGTGTTTAATATTCCCTGCTAGTTCTACAGTAAGCATATTCTATTGCTTCTTGTGCAGCATTTTACAAAACGGGGGAGTGATCCTTGTTGGAAACTAGAAAGAAATTATGAAATTAGTTTGTAACAGGGACAAGAATTTGAAGCAAGTTCTCAGAGGTTAAAAGGGCTGATACAGGTGATCTTACCTGTATCTTGAATTGGCTCCAGAAGTCATGCATGCTGCATAAAAACTATTTGAAGATATAAACACTAACTTTGGCAATATTAAAGGAATCACCTTTAAAGGGTACTGCATTAGAAGCCTAATGTTTCCTGTATGGGGTTACATAACTAGTCTTTGAAGTGTCATTTCATTTTATTTCCCCCCTCCTTATAGGTGACCAACTTTGTCCTTTCCAACACATGCATCTTCGTACATGCACAAACAAATCTTACCCATAGCACAGCACTGGCAGGAAATTCTTCTAGATAGCTTGATGATCAGCTTTACTTCTGAAACATGAGATACGGTTAGAATTATTTTATCTTACCTGATTCCAAATACAATTGATCATAAAACTACCCATCCCTGAACTTTTTTGCAGTTAAGCTCTTAATGTCTGTTGCCCTATAGTCTACGTGTAATCTGTTCATGGATGTGGATGTTCACATAGACCTCTTCATAGGTTCTTTTAACTCTAATTAGGCAGGAAAAGTGTTGCCACAAAATGGAAAAGCATGTTGTCACTGAATTGTCATTTGTCAATGCCAAAGAATATTTTAATATAATTGTATGCCTTTCTCCTGTTCATGTTCTATGTGCTGATGATTATCCTGGCTTTGGAATCCTAGAGACTGGTATAAACGTAACTTTACTATCACATATCTCATGGGACAAGTAGCACTGGCGAGAGCTCTGAGGTGGTTTCGTTGGAAAAAGAAAAATATTGGAAATGAGTGATCACAGCTCCATGAAGAATGCAACACTAGCTAGGCCTGCTATAAACTTTTTGTTTATAGTGATGTTCAGAATCTGAATGACTAATGTAATAATTGCTTGAATCTGTTTGCTAAACTATGTAAATAAAAGTTACCATTGGTCATAATTTATAATCACTGTGTAGATTTCCTTTTATTCCAAGAATATCTAAAGTATTTCCTAACCAAAACACAACTGAGAAAACTATCAAAAGCTGTTCCTCCTTTCCATTAAATGGAAGGGATCACAACTGTCACGTTTTTAGCACAGAGTCATAGTTCCTAAATAATGTGTGATTCTGTATGTTGTACCTGAACTCAGGTCAGAGAATGATGTCTCCACCAACCATATTAGTACATAAAGACAAAAATGCCGTATTTTGTGGCAGTTGTCTGTCTGGGGCAGTAGTGATCCACAAGTAATACGATGTGGCTGAAGGAACAAGTATGATCTGTGAGTATAGATACAATCAATTCAGAATAATCCTCTTTTCAGTGTGATTATTTCCTATTTTTAATAAATATTTAAGATACGATTTCATATAAATTACTAATGTGATAGGATCTTCTTAGATAATTTTAATTAAAAGAAATGGTCCTCCCTTGGACAAGAGTTCCTCTAACCTGTGATTGGTAAGGATTTTAGTTGCTGAGCAATAAAACAGATGCATTGCTAGTCACTTAATCTTGGTAGAAAAGGAAACTGATACTGGGTTGTATGGAGAAAAACATTAGTACTAATATGCACTGCTTTCTGCTGATTCACTTCTTTCAAAAAATGTACTATTCTCACCAGTTTCTCTGAGGCACTCGAAAGAACTCACCTGAGGGGGATTGTTCTGCTCAAGGTATGTAACATCAATTGGAAGGAGCTTGGTTTAAATGAAGTCTTACAATGTTATGCCATGTAGCTGTAATTTAAAAGAAGTTCCATTCCTCAGAATATTCTCCTTGCCCATTTATACAGTTAAATGATTTTTTGATACAGTACCTACTAAGAGGATTCTGTGATAAAGAATGCATGTTGCCCGATGAAGCGTGTTTTCCCTAAACCTATGCTGCAGGGAAGGTTCTGCTTTTGGAAATGTCAGCTCAGTAGCCATTGACCTGTTTCGTATCTAAATGTGACATGATTTATTCACAGGCTTTTTCAGCGGGAGCAGAAAGAGCTTTGTCAGTATCAACTATCATAATTCCTTAGCAAGATGAAATAAATATTAATGATACATAGTAGCAGATCGCGCTGTTTCATACAATGATGATATCGTCATTGGGGCTGAAACGGTCACTGAATTGTGGTTTTAACTGTTGTGTTATTAGTAAATGCAAACAGTCATTAATCGTGTTTGTTGAGGTCATAACCAACACTTTGAGGAAAACATTTGTGAATGTTATTTACTGTATCAGGACTGTAAAAGGTATCTATTTATTAAAAAGTTACAAAATGCCATGTTTCTTTAGGAAAATAAATTTTTGAAATAGACTACTGTGGGTATGTAATATAATTCTTCAGGGCTTTACAGTAAATCATATCTTACAGTATATAAGCTTTTACCACAATGCGAATGCACACTTTAATAAATAGTTCCAATGTAAAAGAATGATTGGATAATATAAGAAAATACCCCTGAAAGGCAGAGACCAGAACCCCAGTGGACTGGTGGTTGATAGCCATATGTTCTGACAGCCTCTCCATAAGATCCCTAAGGCAGTTTCACATTCACTTTAAGTGGGTAGACGTCAATCAAAAGAAGCATTTTCATCGTCTGAGCTGCCCACTTACTAACACAGACATTTTTGTGTCTGCCTGCTGAACCAGATCAGGAAATTGATTCACTACTAGACCTAATCCAAGGAAAAAAAAGTGTTAGATGTTAGTTGAATTACTAATGTCTCATCATGCAGATGTAAGTGTTCTACTGTCAGTGTAGGGGAGATGTGGGAATTCAGATGGAGAGTTTGGATTGTGCTTCAGTCAATTCACAGTTAAAACTGTTTTCTGAACGTGTAATTTCAGTGTTGGTCACCCAGAAACAATATAATCAGCATATGATGGGTCGTGCTAGGATTCTGCTCTGAGCTGCCTTAAGGTAAAGTTCATGCCTTTACGGCATGGCCTTCATTAAGATTCTGTGTGGGGTGCCTGGTCCCTTCATCTAAAGCCTATTGAAGGAGTGAGGTATTTATTAGGTAAGTGGTGAGCTCTGATTTAGAATGTCTAATAAAGCCACTGTGCAAAGATGTTATTAAAAATAATCCATCTGAAATTTTGAGTCTCATTACCAAAACCATGTACATTTACTGAGATAATTGCATTTTCTGAACAGCAAAAGCCGTATCGGTTTTGCCAGTGTTGCATTACTTTTTTTTTTTTCCCTTGACTCAGAGCAGTTGTAATAATGCCAGCTGCTTTCAGATATTATTGATCATAAATTCTTTATACATCAAAGGAAGAATAAGGAGCTGCCACAGACTACTAAAAATAATTTTTTATGTATACAAAGGACTGCTACAGTAACTGAAGCTAGCGAAATAGATCAAAGAGTGACTTTTCTGTGCACATTTTCTGAGTATAGAAAAAATACAGGGGAGTGTTCTTATCACTTAGTTATTTAGCTAATCCTGTCAGAAGGAACAGCAGTATTTCATATTTCGTAGTGTCAGCATGTGCATTTTTAATCTGTCTCCTCAGTAAGTGCATAATAAAGCAACTTTGGTAATTTTCAAATCATTTTAGATAGTTTGTATTGACTTTGTGTGGTTATGTCCTGAAAATCTGTGGGGTTTTTTTGCTATTCACTGAATTTCTCTACCAGAGCATTAATTTCTATGGAACACGAGAAGAGTAAGAAGAAGTGTTAAATGGGGATTGAGAGGCAGACCAACTAAATGTTGGTTTGAAGTGATTGTAGCACCTTTATGTATGATTAACAAAGAACCGTACTTCTTAAAAAAAAAAAAAAAAAGGCATTTCTCCATTTCATTAGGAGTTTTAAAAGTAATGGTAGCAACTACTGAGAAGATAGCTTCTATATTTAACTGAAAATTTTTTGTGATAAAATTTAGTTAAAAACTCAGATTTGTTATTTAAAAGCTGACCCTTCCTGGCCCCATTTTAAGGGGACTGTTCTGCTTGTAATTTTTAACTTCCACTATCACTAAACAAGATTGGTATACTACAGGACAATCAGATTTAACCAAACAAGAACTTAATTTATATCCTGTGCAGAGCCCACGGGCCAGTCTTTTGCATAAAGACTGGGAGATTGAATTGCTTTCAGGAAAGGATAATATATGCCTGGAACTGTAATATGCATGAATAACATTTTCATGTTGAAAATCATATCCACTGATTGCTGTAAACTGATTCATAGAATAATAACACCATAACTGAACATTCAGATCAATTTCTCAAAAAAATAGTAATGGAAACACAAGTTACTTTATTTCTTATGAGTTTATTTCTTAAAAAGAGTTTACAAGTACATCAAATATAATCATCTTGAAATACATACTCGTTAATATTCATCATTACCTAAATAACTTCTTTGTGCCTTGAATTTGCATTCATTAATGGATTCAGATTTACCCAAGTATTGTGAGATTTACTTGATTGATAGGTTCAAAAAGCAGATGTTGTGGAAGTGCAAAAGCAGTACTTTTGGCTAGAAATAGTACAGGCAAAAAATTACATGATCCCTTTTAAAGTGTGATCTTACTCGGGAGAAATATTATTTCATAGTACTAGTAAGTCAAAATCAGTTTTAGAAGCCATGTAAATGCTCTGAAGACATGGTCCCTGTTTCATGCAGCTGCTTGTGTTTTACTAATTCAAACCAGATACCCATTTAATTGAGTTGCTTATAGTTTGCAGGGAAAGGCACAGTGATTTTGCTGTCTGGTGTACGCAGGTTCTCATCCTGAGGGGTGGCCCCAGGTGTGTTGTGAAGGGGACCCGAGATGGCAGGAGACAGTAAGAATGCCTGTATGCATCTCCGGAGAGTGCCAGGAGGCAATCAGCACTCAGCCTAAGCTGGAGTAGCCCTGAAGCTGCTCTGATGGACCATAGCTGGCATGAGTTTCCAGCAGCCCCCGTGCCAGTCAAGGATTGCTGGCATTCAGCAGCAGCACTCTCTTAACACTGCTGCCTCCAGAGAACCCACTGATATGATTCAGCTGCAGAATTGGCTGTGGTAACTTTCATCAGCTGAGCCAAAACGCATTAACAGGCAAAAAGCAAGTTTCAGAATCATAAGAAATTCAGGTCACTATTCGTATCTCATTGTTAAAGAACTTCCTGTTGACAAATTTTAGCTCTGTCTTTGTAATAAATGGAAAAATGTTCATATGATGATTAGTGTGTAGCATACATTGGTTGTTTTTAAAGGGTTCCAGACAAATTTCAGATTTTGGTTGCTACAATGATTTGAATAATTAGAACCCCAGAATCACAGAATGCTTTGGGTTGGAAGGGACCTTTAGAGGTCATCTAGCCCAACCCCCCTATAGTAAGCAGGGACATCTTCAGCTCAATCAGGTTGCTCAGAGCCTTGTCCAACCTGACCTTGAATGCTTGCAGGGATGGGGCCTCCACTACCTCTTCCGGGCAAGCTGTTCCAGTGTTTCACCACCTTCATTGTAAAAAATTTCTTCCTTATATCAGGTCTAAATCTACCCTCCTTTAGTTTAAAACCATTACTTCTTGTCCTGTCACAACAGGCCTTGCTAAAAAGATAGTCCCCATCTTTCCTGTAGGCCCCCTTTAAGTACTGAAAGGCCACAATAAGGTCTCCCCGCAGCCTTCTCTTCTCCAGGCTGAACAACCCCAGCCTGTCTCTCAGGCAACAATTCTCTCAGCCTGTCCTTGT